>RJWT010011224.1:0-23482 GCA_004365215.1 Cuniculus paca
TGTTATGTTTTGAAGACCTGTATAGCTTGCAGTGTTCTGTTTTGAAATGCTATATTATGTTCGACTCTATTCTGTTTTCTTTTGCTTTGTTTTGTTCTGTTTTGTTTTGTTTTGTTCTATTCTCTTTAAAAAAGAAACAACAAAAACCAGAACTAGATTAAATAAACTAATGTTGAACTTCAGGCTTCTAGAAAAAGAGCAAGTGAAACCAAAGTGTGTGTGATTAAGACTATGAAAACGATACAAAAAAATGAATGAATCAAAGAGTTGGTTCTCTGAGAGATTAAATCAGAAAAACTCTGATTCAAACAAACAAACAAACAAACAACCAAAAAAACCAGAAATAAAAGGCCCAAAGCCAAGTAATTATGAATGGAAACGGTAAAATCACAAGATGTCCTGCAGAAATCTAGAAGATCATTAACACCTATTTTGATAGCCTGTACGCTAATGAATTGGCAAATACAGACAAAATGGACAGATTCCTAGATACATATGAATGAGTTGAATAAAGGAGATATAAAAGTTCTAAATAATCCTGTATCAGTCAATGAAATTGAAAAACTAATAAACTATCAACAAAGTCCTGATGGATTCATTGCTGAATTCTACAAGAACTTCACAGAAGATCTAACATCACTACTCCTCAAACTCTTTAATGAAACTGAAAAGGAGGCAAATTCATTCCTGGAATCAAGCATTACCCTGATTCCAAAACCAGAGAAGGATCCACCCAAGAAAGAACTACAGGCCAATTTCCTTAACGGACATAGATATAAAAATCCTCAAGATATTGGTGAACAGAATGCAGCATATCATCAGATTATACACCATAACCAAGTAGGATTCATCCCTGGAATGCAGGGATAATTTAACATATGCAAATCAAAAAATGTAAGACATCATATTAACAGAACCAAGGACAAAAACTACATGATCCTTGCAATAAATACAGAAAAAGCATTTGACAAACTCTAACACCCATTTATAATAAAAACCCTATAGAATACTGATACAGATGGTCTTTATCTCAACCTGATAAAAGCCATCTATGACAAACGAATAGCCAACATCATACTAAATGGTCAAAAACTGAAAGCTTTGACTCTAAAATCAGGAAAAAGACAGGATGTCCGCCATTACCACTTCTGTTCAAAATAGTTCTGGAAATATTAGCCAGAGCAGTTAGACAACAGACATAAAAGGAATATGGATAGTCAAGGATGAATTTAAATTACCATTGCTTGATGATGACATGATATTCTACCCAGAAGACTCCAAAGAGTCCACAAAAAGACTCTTAGAAATAATAACCAAATTCAGCAGCACAGCATAACACACAGTCAACACTCAAAAATTAACAGGATTCCTGTAAATAAATAACAAACTCACCATGAGAGACACATTAGGGAAGCCACACCTTTCACAACAGCATCAAGATAAATGAAATACTCAGGAATCAATCTGAGAAAGGAAGTGAAAGACCTATATAATGAAAACTATAGTACCCTAAAAAAGGAGACTAAACATGGTATCAGAAAATGGAAAGATATTCTGTGTTTTTGGATAGGCAGAAACAATATAGTGGAAATGGTCATACTTTCAAAACCCTTATACATATTAAATGCAAACTCAATCAAAATATCAATAGCATACCTCACAGAACTAGAGAAAACAATCTTAGCCGTGATAGAAACAGCATGGTACTGGCAAAAAACAGTTCCAAGGATCAATGAAACAGAAGAGAAGATGCAGAAACAGCTCTAAGCACCTTCGGCTAACTTATCTTTGACAAACCAGCCAAACACCTTCACTGAAAGAAAGAAAGAAAGAAAGATAGCTTCTTTAATGAATGATGCTGGGAAAACCAGTTTTTCACATGTTGAAAATTGAACTAAACCTGTATCTCTCACCAGGCACTAAACTAAAATTGAAATGGATCAGAGAGCTAAATATCTAAACAGAAACAACCTGATGGAAAATAGAATAGATACAACTCTAGAAGATATAGGTATAAAGACTTTTTGAGCAAAACTCTGAGTGAACAGGAAATATTATAAAGAATCAACTGGGTCACATAAAATTAAAAAACTTTTGTACAGACAAAGAAAGCACCAACAGTGTGAAAAGATAACCCACAGAATGGGAAAAATGTTTTTACCAGCTACTCCTCAGGCAAAGGACATCATCTGGAATATAAGAACTCTAAAAAATCAGACCCCCAAATTTAAAGACCCAATCCAAAAATAGGCATCTGAAATAGGCATTTCTCAGATGGAGAAGTACAAACAATAAATATATGAAAAAATGCTCAAAAATCACTGGTCATTTGAGAAATACAAATTAAAACACCACTGAGATTCCATCTCACTTCAGAAAGAATGGATAGTATCAAGAAACCAACCAGTTACAAATGCTGGCTGGCAAGGCTGTATGAAAAAAGAACTTTCTCCATTGTTGATGGGAGTATACACTGGTACAAACACTGTGGAAATCAGGGTTAAGATTCCTCAAAAAACTAAAACTAGAGGTTCCATTTGACCCAGCTCTTCTAATTCTAGCTATCTTCCCAAAAGAGTTAAAAGACATCACAATGATATGTACATACTCATGTTTATAGCAGCACAATTTATAATACCTAAATATTGAAAACAGCCCATATGCCTACTGAAAGATGAATGGATTAAAAAATGTGGTATTTATATACAATGGAGTATGACTTTGCCACAAAGAAGGATAAATTTGAGTCATTTGTTGGAAAATGGATGCACCTTGAGACCATTATCTTAAATGAAATAAACTGAACACACAAGTTTAAACTAAATATCACACTGTTTCTCTTGTGTGAGATACCCAAAGGATGAATAAAGAGCATAACAGAGGGTAGATCTTGGGAAGTAGGAAGAACATGTTCAAATAGGAAGGGGAACACGTGAGGACAGAAGGGGGACGCGTAGGAAGGGAAAAGGAAATAAGAGTATGGAAGCAAAAGAATGGAAACAAAGCTTTTGAAAATGGGAAGGGAAAAAAGGGTTGAAGGGAACGGAGACAAATGGGGGAAAAAAAACTAAGACATATTATACAGAAGTACAAATTCACTATGATCCCATGTGATCAATATGCATGGTAAATAGGTACCAATAAAAATAATGTTCAAAAAAAGAAAGCTGCTGAAATCATCTATTTGGGAACAGAAAAAGTAAAAAATAAAGGTAGCACTTTAATTGGAGAGGTCCATGTGCCTCTGACAAGAATTCCCTTTCAAACATTATGTGTGCAAAAAACATTCTCACACAATTTTACAAATAATTCCAGAAAATTTGCTGAAGTTTACTTTTGTAAACTTCAGATGAAGTTTACTTTTGTAAACACAGATGAAGAATTACTATATTAGATGATCCTTTGAATTTTTCTTTGTTCACAGTTCTATGGGTGGAACCCAGGTCTTTATGCATGCTAGGTAAGAACTTGCTCTTTTAAATGGGCCCTCTAGCCCCTGGTTTGTAAAACTTCATATTGTATCTCCTATTATTTTAACCCAATGAAATGTCCATAATTTACATTTGCATAATCATTACTGAAAACATGTTAGTTACAGAACTAATAGTCTTCTTCTGACCATTACATAAAGGACTCAAAACATTTCTGGTACTTCACGTGGAGTCTTATATGATTTTATGCCAATTATAAGTCTGCCTTGTCTTTTTTCTGAAGTCTAAAACACAACTCCTATAGGTTCATATTCTATCAAATGGTCAAATGTAATTTAATTATCATGGAAATATTTGTTCAGATGAAAGTATTAACACAGATACTTTGGAAAATCAGGTCCCATTGGCTGCCATTCATTTAAAATGATCATTAAAGATGTGTACAGGAGTGCAGAACTGCACTCCCCTGTAGGAAAGAAAAGCAACTCTGATTCTTTACACTTTTAGTAATAAAAGCACATCAATGAATCATCATTCATGAAGAAAACCGTCCCAGAAAACAGGGAGAGTTGGACTCTTGGAAACAATACAACACTAATGTATTTCAAAGAGATCTTGGGTTTATTCTAGGGATCTTGTTTCCTCTAAATACAACTGATTAATAGGCATGCTTAATGCTACCTCTTAAATCTGTTCAAACTGTTATATGTACTCATTTTTGTGTTTACTTACAGTCTGTTGTTCTCAACGAATTGTAGGCTATATGTAATGGCAGGTAGCATATTCATTTTATTCCACACTCACTCATGGCACATACAAAGCACTTGGTAAGTGTTTACTTAAATTATGCCAAGATAATCTGTTGTCTTGAATAACATACCTGCTTTGCTAGTTGTTTTTCGCCCCGCAGTCTTAATTCTTTTTTCTCCTCCCTTTAATCCATATTATTGCTAAAAGTGATTATTCTGATCACAAATACTATAACTTTCTATTTGCTAACTATTTATTCATACCTCAAAGGAAAAAGCCCAGGTTCAAACATGCTACAGCTTGGGTCTATTTCTCCATATTATCTGCAACTTCCTTACCTTTTTCATCTTGTGGCTCCAAATGCAACTAAGTACCCAGTTGGCAACACTTACTACCCTGTTTTCTATCTCTGCCTTGAGAAATCCTTAGTCTCTCCTCACAATGACATTTCACATCTTTTGTCTATTAGGCAAGCTTCACCTTTTGCTCAACTCTCAGCTTAAAAGTACTTTCCTTGATGAAAACGTCTATGGGTCTTGCAAATATGCCACTGTATTTTAAACTTGTAGTCTGGCTTAAAAAGTTAAAAGTGAGGGCAAAAGAACCAGTCTAACCAGATGAAAATTTTATCCCAATTACTACCTGTGTGTTTGGACAAATCATTTGAACTTCTCTGTAATTCTTCACTTATAACCTTTAGCTTGGTAACCTTTTCACAAGAAATAGGTTGAGATCTTTAGAGCATAACTGAGTCAGTAGTAACGATATATATTTGTACTACACACACATCTTTGTGTAAGTAATCCTTCTGAAATGGGTAAATCTGAAACCGTAGATAATGCACTCTGCGGGGTGGTGGAAGGAAATTATTACTGGTGCAGCAGGTGATCATCTAACTGAAAATTAAGTTATTACAAATGGTTTAGAGAAAGGAAAGTAATTTCCAGGACTCAAGATTAATGACTTTGGGATCAGAAACAAGATTAATGATTTTGAGACTAGAAACAAAAACCTTTAAATATTCTTTTAAAAAAATCACACAAACATTTCCAAAATCCAAATGAAATGAATGTTAACTGATAAGGCAAAATTTACCAAATTAAAATGGTAGGAAAAGGCACAATGAACATTATGTGGAAAGAAGGAACAGAAAGGCAACATGCAAACCATTTCTGGGAGGGCAAGAGGTATACTCTGGCCACAGTGTAGGAGAGACCTGTACTGTGAATGAACTGAGGTTTCCTTAGGTATTGTTTTCTTTCTGCTCTCCAGAGTGTCAAAAGGCCCAGAGAAGCCACAGTCTTTAGGTAGTTTAGAGATTTTATCTGTTTTTATATGTGTGATATATCATGAAAACAATGTTTTGGGAAACAATGGCAGAGCATTTTTAGAAACAGAGATATGGAGTAGATGAAAAAATCCACACATACTATATTACATATGGTGGGTAATGGCAAGTAGATTGGTTTTTATTTGATAGTCCACAGGAAACTGTGGAAAGTACTTAATTGGATGAGACATTTTCCCCTTCCAACAATGCCTCTCTATTGTACAAAGCAAGATAAAGAAACAACAGGATTTCTTTTAAGTGGGTTTGAAATTATTCTGGAAAGAGAATAATACTGGTCATATTAAAATCTGGATCTTATAACTTCACTTTTCACCGCTAACAATGCTTTTCAAATGACATTTCAATTCATATTTTAGCTATTTAAGATAATCAATTACCCCAGAGCTGAGGGAGTCTTTAATGTTTAGTGTGGGGCTTAACAGAGCAATTTAATACCACAAACATTTGCTGAGTATCTACTATGTGCCAGGCTCAGGATTAGGTAGTAGGGGTTACTGTTCTTTGAAAGATAATTTTTTCAAAAAGGATTTCTGAATGTCAACATCTGAGCATGTATTTGTGTTAAAACAAATAAATCAATCAGTCTGAAAGGTATCTGTCTGTTAGGCTTGCTCAATTCTGTAGAAATCCATACCACTGTGCAAGAAAAGACTTGAGGCATTTGACAGCAGGTGTTCAGGAAGAATGTACCACAGTAAATGGCAGTACCTGATGAGCACAAAAGAATGAAAATAGAACAAAACAACTCAGCATGTGTGTGGCATATGCACACACACAAACTCAAATTCTTTTATTATGGTGATGTATTCTTCATCCATTTCTACTATCTTTTTACAAAGTCAAACTGTATTTATCTAGAACTAACTCTTAATTTGTCTTTAGAAAAAGTGAATCTGCCTTTTGAAAAATTATAGAGGAAAACTGAGAAAAATGCAAAATAATATAAATATCTCTTTAAAATTCTCTTTTAAAAGGACTTACACAATGCAGAAGAAGGAAAACTTCCTTACATTGTTCCTATTTTATGACAGTCAAAATTAAATCTACAAGTTTTTAATGGGGATGATGGAGAGAAATACCTATTTCTGCTTCTCTCTGCCATCAACTATTATTTAAACCTTTATACCTCTTCCTAACAATATTGCTATTGCCTAAAAATAGCATTATCTTTCACAGCCTTGCAACTGTATACATGCTGATCTCTTTCTCCAGACAATAATGCCCACCTGCATGTCATATTATACAGGCAAATTCTAGTTATTTCTTCAAATTGTTACTGCATATAAATACTAATTTTAGATTTCTTCCAAATGTTCATTTTTTGTTGCATATGTTACAGAATGATATTTGTTTACATGTTCCAATGTTCCTACTGGACCATAGGTATTTAAGGCACATATGCTTGCTTCAATTTAAAAAGACGTTCATCAACATGGAAGGCGATCAATCAGTCTACATATAGAAACCTACCAGGTAAATTAGCAAGCAGATGAGAAATAAGTAAAATGTCAGGTGTTATAAAAAAACATGTTACTCAGAATATGAATTTTCTGGATAGGGTTTTAAACACATTACACACAAACCATTTTGAAAACTTTAAAATAATCTCACACACATTACATATCATGGATATGACCAATATAAGTAAAGATTTTCTTGTTGACTCAAAGTTCACTTTTCCTGTTCCATCAAGATTAAGCATTATTCTGTACTAGTTATTAGATGTCATAGTACAGTATGGCAGGTTGATACAATGTAATCTGAACAGGTAACATAGGACTGATGGGTTGCAGAGCTGTGTACAATGCCTGCCTGCAACCTCTGACCTCCAATTTTAAAGTAAACAATACCAAGGTATAGAAAGTTATTTTTCTGTCAATCCCAACATCTGAGAGTGCAGGGCTATTGTATCCTTTTCTTTTGTCTCTTCAAAAAACCCCCTCAAGTTGGTTCCAGCTCACTTCTGAGCTCCTTGATTGTCTTCCATATGCTTTGGGTGTTCAGTGCACCTTTCTTCCTAGTCTCTGCTGACTTGTCTTTGATTAATATATATGATTAGCACTTCCTTTTTAAAATTTTTAAATATTTCATAATTCAAAATTCTGGCTCTATTATTTCTGAATTTTAATGTAGTAGTTTTTACCCTTTATATAAAGTAATCAGAAACAACTGAGGGTTAGAATACAGTCAAACTAGTGGCTCAATGAGGCATGTGGCGCGCTATGTCCCTTTCTGTGGTATAGTGAACTACAGCGGCTGGGGCAATTCGGCAAGGCCCTGTTCTTGTTAATGCAGCTGTACTGGTACAGTCATACTTGGTTGCATAAAGTATTACCTGTGTCTGCTCTCACTCTGGGACTGCAAGGCTGAGCAGCTGCAATAGGTAATCAATGAGGCCTAGAAAGCCTGGAATGCTTATGACCTCACCCTTTACAAAAAAGGTTTTCAAACCCTTAGGGTAGTGGCTGTTAACTTTAAACAATTAGATTGTCTTGGGTTCTTCCTTCAGAAATTTTTATTCAATCAATCCAGATTTAGGCAAATTATTTACTGCAAGTGATTCTCATGTCTAAAGATAAACGTTTCTCAGAATTTCTTCAATGTGCACAGAAATCATCTGGCTTAATCTCACGCAAGGAGATTGAACATGTTTCGTAAGCTTGTCACCTTATCTAGCCACAGAAATTGGTTTGAAAAAGTCTCAGAGGTAAACTTGGATAGTCCTTGTCTTCTACCCTAGCAATAAATCAAATTACTGAGGTGTAATTGCTCTTGAATCTTAGTTTTCTCATCTGTAAAACACGACTGTCTTTCTAATTGTTTAGCCTACTTCGTAAGTTTGTTTAAAGAAGTGCTTTATTGACAGCTCTTTTTTTGTGGTCAAATCTAAAACAATAATTCTTTTGGAAGACTCAGATTATAATTTATATGGCCTTCCAAAAATTTACATGCTTAACACATAATAAGCAGACATCATGTAATAAGCAAGTAATGTAGATATACACTATTTTAAGAGTAAAAACAAGAGAGATATAACTAAGAATTGTGTCGCTGATCTTCTGAAGCAACTCTGGAAAATGAAGAGTTTACATAGAAAACTAAACATGTACTATAGTGATTACATGGCAGCTCATAGATTGGGAGTATATATGAATCTAAATCTCTTTCAACGTCCAGAGAATCTCAACTACCTGAAACTTCTTGGATAAGTTTAGGGGAATCTCTATGAACCCTTGAAATTGTAGGTCACACTGTATGAGTACAAATTTTGTATTAGTATTTTTCAGGAGAGTATAGCTATTGGATTTCCTAAAAGAAGTATACTTTCCAAAACAGCTACCATTTACTTCTAAGTATGTATGTCCTAAGACATGTGTCACATCAACCTATTTTGAAAAGTTCTTCAAGGGAAAAAGGTCACTGAGAGTCATTTTCAAATGTTGATGTCCTCATTTAAAATGAATCCATTTAAGAAAGCAACCTATTGGATTTCCTTTATTTCCTGGTATTTTCTAAGCAAAGCAAATAGAAAGTTAACAGTATTTCCTCATTTTGGGCGACAACGATATTTGTAACTAAAACTTAAAAAACTTAGAAAAGGCCCAGTTGCACTGCTATTGAAGAGAAGCAGGAAGGGGATTTGGTTATATCATAGGAATGCATGAGCACTGAGAAAAGCAGAATTATATTACATGGTCAACTCCAAATATGAGTACAGAAAAGAACTAGTGTATTTTGCATTTCTCAGACATATCATTACTTGGTCACATCAAAGTGGTCAACACACCTAGACCTGGACCCTATAATGTGTTTACCCTGCCTTTAGCAAATGGCCATTGGCTGGGGTCTTTCCAAACTCTCTGGAGTTAAGAAAACAAATCTGATTTGCTTCTTTAGCACATACTCATCTCCATCTAGTACAAGGCAGATACAGACTGACAGGTCAAGTTAATACCACCTGTTGAAGACACTGTTGCCCAGGACAGTTATATACAAACTTTTTTGATAATACTGTGTTAGTAAAAGTAAAATGAGCACCTTTCCCTATTTTTCTCTACTCATGAAATATATATGTATGTAATATATGTATATACATTTACTACATAAACTAATCCATGAGTAGAAGTTTCTACTTTCTTCTTTCATAGGACTGGTATGTACATATATCTTTAGATATCTCAGTCCTAAGTAAGGGGTCGTACATATCAAAGCATATGATTCTACTTCTGTATATCAGAGAGCTAGACCCTTACTATGCTATGCTATCATTAAGAGACAATGGAGAGGCTGTTATGGGATAATGACAATGATGACAACAAAAAGTATCTACAGATGACATTTACTATAAGCCTGATTGTTGTCTTTCACATAAAATAACTCATCTTATTCACTCAAGACTTTTATGAGTAAGGAGATACTATTTGTCCTATTTTACACATAACAAAATCTAGGTAGAGAGAGAATAAGTAACATTCCCAAAGTTGCATAGGTGATAGGTGGTGCAGCCAGGACTGGAATTCTGGCTGTCTTGCTCCAGACTCCATATTTATCCTTTATATTAAAATACAATTTAGTGAATACTCACAATCAAAGCTAAAGTAAAAGTTGTAAAGAGAGGCCACATTCCTAGCTTTATAAGTAACAAGGGTTTAAGACTTTGTATCTAAAGTGAAAATATTTTTTTCATTTGACATGAAGATAATTAGAGCCACAGGACATTAGTACCACAAAGAAATTTTCCATTTGTTTTTTCCCTTTTATTACTGATACTTATTAACTTTACAAATTATTGGGTTTTAATGCATATATCTTGATCATATCCATTCTCCATTACCTTCCCTTACACCTCCCCCTTATTCCCTTCCTCTTGTCTATCAGTCTCCCCTTTACTTTCTTGTGAAATTTTCCATTTCTAAAGCCCTACACCCTGACGGAGAAGAATGAGGTCTGGAGAAGTAAAATTAATGTCAGGAACCATACATAAGAAGGTGGCAGAGCTCAGAATAAGCATTTAAATAATGTTTAAAATGACACCATTGAGCTCCTACCACACATTTAGAAATACAAGTGCTTTACTGTGGTAACTTATGAAACAGAGTAACACTCAAGAGATATTTTGCATCTAGTACAAGAAAGGAAATGGAGGCTTGAAGAGGTTAAATAATAGCCACAGTTAGAGGAATACTAAGCATTACCGAAGGGATTTGAACTAAGATTTGGTTCAACACCTTCGGATCTTGACAAGTAAACTATATACCATTATTCCATAGTATACCAAGACCAAGTTCTAGGTAAATTAAAATACCAAGGTTTTATAAAACTTAGGGAAAAAGTTTGAGCCAAGATAAATATGGCTTTGTAAGTGAATTTCTTTTTCTAAGAAGTGCTAAGTTATGTGTGTATAATTTTCTCTATTTTAAGATGGGAGCTTAATAAAGGAACACCTTTAGAAAAATAACAACTATATATAATAGAATAGAGAACCAGATTCTTCTGGCAATCATGTAAGGCAAATCTATAAGCTGTTTCTAATAGATTCAAGGGTTTTACATGAATTGTTGGATAAGATGTGCCCAGGCTAGCTTAGGAAAACAGATTTTATGTTTAAAACCTTCGAAAGTATTTTAACATACATACAAACACACACACACATACATATATGAACAGTGAAAATGGATTTTTGCATTATACATTAAAAAACATATCCCCTCTATGAAAATGCAGACCTCATATCATTGCTTAAAACTATAGTAAGAAACGAGACTTTCCTTTTCAGCAACAGAGAGCTAGCTATCATTTAACAAAAATACTTCCTGTTTTTAAGCAGTTGGGAAGGCATGATTTCCAAACTAAATACTTAGGTTGGCATTTTAGTGCTGTGTTGAGAGATGCTTTTATAACCACTTTTTTTCTACTTTAAATTTCAATGAGAGACGATTCCTTTTCTTCAACTTTTTTTTTAAGGTTAAGAAGGGTAAGAGGAGAATGAGAAGCAAAGAAAATATAATCAGAACAGATAGATGAACAGCAGAGGTAGCATAGTTGTGACCCATGTGGCTGTTATGATTTTAGTCTTTCTGTGAGGGTGGGGATGGGAGTGATTTCTTTCTAGGAAGGAAGGAAGGAAGGAAGGAAGGAAGGAAGGAAGGAAGGAAGGAAGGAAAAAGAAAGAAAGAAAGAAAGAAAGAAAGAAAGAAAGAAAGAAAGAAAGAAAGAAAGAAAGAAAGAAGAAGGGAAGGGAAGGGAAGGGAAGGGAAGGGAAGGGAAGGGAAATCAAATGGAACTTTAGGTAAATATTATGAATCTTAGAAGAATTCAAAAGTTGTAACTACAAGTCTATCACGTTCTATAACAAAGCACTTTTTAAAATCTTTCATGTGGGCCATGGGATTAACACTGATTTAGGCATTCAAATTAACAGAGCTGTGGATATAAAAGTTCTCCATCAGGCAGTTCTATTTTAATGATTTTAAATAAATGAATGAGTGAATTTTGTGTCTCATTATTTGATACTGCTTTTTGATGTCAGTTCAGTAGCAACTTGTTTATTTAATTGAGGTTCTACATTTATTAAAGGTAGGAAAAAATATACTCTGCAGAGCAAATGTGGGGCAATTAAAAGTAGGAAAAGAAGTAAAATTCACAAGGTGCGTGCAGACCACTGTGAAAGAGAGTGCATGATGGCTAATGATCATTTACTTTTTGCTGTTTTATCGTGGAAGATTTCCTTCAGGAACAGCAAAGTGCTTGTCTGGTTTTCATAACTTCAGTGTGATGCCAAGAACTGACCTGATAGTTGGTATATTTTTATATATTTTACCTAACTTTACAACAGAACAATTCATTTTATCTTAGAGCCATTCTCCCACAATCCCACCTCATCTGCCATGGTGGAACACTGCACAGTAACTCTATATTGTATCTTTGAGTTCTACTCTGTTTACTTTTTCATCAGGCAGCATCTGTCCACTCAAAAAAGCTGGTTTAATACTTCATTCTGTCTTAGGCACTGCTCAATCTCTTTCTTTTCCATTCATAGCTAAAGAGTTGCTTCACCTCTAGTTGTCTCTAGTTCTTCACCTGTCACTTTTCTCAGTTTACTCAAGCCTGTCCCTCTCATTCCACCAAACTATTTTTTGTCTGTGTCTTGCCTACATTTTCAGCAGGACATGAAAAGTTGTATTCCTTTGTTCTTAGTAAACTTTTCTTGTACCTTCTGACATTCTACATTTTTTTTTTCCTTTAGACATTCCTAATCAGGCACCTTTGCTGACTGCCTTCTCTCTTTCCACATTCTCTAAATTGAAAGGCTGAAAAGCTTACACTTACCCTTCTTCTTTTTTCCCCCTTTCACTTTTCCCATTCACCTTTTTAGTTCAATTACTATAGAGAAGTAAATAATTTTCCAAATCTAGATAACAAGTCATTTATGGCTTGTGTCTAGAGGTCCCTACAGAACCTCATGTGCTCATAGGTGGGGGTTTTATGAGGGTGGGGTTTTTTGGAGGTGGCTGAATCTATAGTGTATGATGCTGGGATTAAGAGTATGTGATTAGTGAATTAGTCCACTAATTGATTTGGTGTAGTTCTCAGTAGAATTAAGGGTGCTCCACCCTGGTTGTGAGTGCTGCCTGCTTGCATAAGAGATATTTTCACCTTTTGCTTGCTGCCTTCTCCCTGTCATGAACTCTTTCTCCTCTGTAGTGTCCCAGCCTTGGAGCCACTCAACTATGAACTGAAACCTCTACAAACTGTAAGCCAAATAAATCTTGCCTCCTTTATCTTTGAGTGTAGGGTATTTTGTCTCAGCAATGAGAAAAGTACCCAAGACAAAGTCTGAATTTCTTATTGAGCTGCAAACCTGTGTATCAAACTGCCTACCTGACATTGCACATAGGTATGTTCAAATAAACATATCCAACATTGTTCATAAATTTCTCTCTACCCAGAATAGCAAAAGCAATCCTAGATAACAAAAACAAAGCAGGAGGGATCATACTACACACTAGTTAAGGGAAATCACAAAGATCAGATGAGAAATTAACTGGAATCAAGACCAATAAAACAAAAAACCAAACCAAAAAACCCCACAAAAAACAAAAAAACCCAAAAAAACAAAGAATCAACAAGGTGAAGAGCTGGTTCTTTGAAAGAATAAACAAAATAGATAAACCCTTAGCCAAACTTACCAAAAGAAAGAAAAGACTCACATCAATACAATTAGAAATGAGAAAGATGAAATTACAACAGCCACAGTAAAAATCCAGAAAAATGTTAGTATAAGAAATTATAGTCTAAGAAATTGGAAAATCTTTAACAAATGGATAGATTCCTAGACTTGTAAAAATTACCAAAACTAAATCAAGAAGACATAAAGATATTAAACCCAGTAATGAGCAATGAAATCAATAAAATTATTCATTTCAATCAACAATCATTATTGATTAATGAATTTATTAATGAAACTGATTAAAAAGCTACCAATGAAAAAACATCCAGAATTAGGTAGATTCACTACTGATTTCTACAAAACCTTTAACATATTCCTGCTGGCTTAAACCACCAATGGTACAAGCATGACTATCATGAGGTGGCTTGAACCACTGGTGGTTGGCTATTTAACATCAGTCAATGAAATTCAAATCAGAATTGCTGGCAGTGAGATTTATGAATTATGGCCCTGTCCTGAAAATATTAAACATGTTCTTGCTGTTTTGAACCACTGGAGATAAATGCATGATAAATGGGCAGCTTGTATCACAGGTGATCTAAATGGATCTCACCACTTGTATTAGTCTTTTTACTAATAAAATTAAAACATCTATAAATGGACTGAGTCTAGTTTCTTGAATTTGAATAATTATTAACTATAACTATTAATTAATACTAGTAATACCAATTTAAAAATTATTACAATAACCAAATTTATTTCATTAAATTAAAAGAAATTTATTTATATTCATGAACAGTTTATCTAATTAATTCTCTAAATTTTACAATGAAAACCTTACAAGGACCCCATTGGTAGTGTACATACTCCACTTCCCAAAAATGTATATATCAGGAAAAGAAAAATGTGTAAATATTTTAATACTAAATTTATCAAGACATGATGAGATTACAACCAGTTACCTTTGGCCTGTACAATTATAAGAGATTCTCAAAGTGGTGGCCATTCGCTTCCAGACATTTATTAGTATGGCAAACTGCTTAAGTGTGTGCACGTTTGTTTTGACAGACTGTATAATATGCATTTACAACGGCTCTACCAGAAATTAGCTGTATTACAAGTTTTTAATGCCATTTTAACATTTTTCTGGAGGAACTGTAATATGATTACCACTGTTAAATCAATGCCTTTCTTTGCATCACTGTACAAAGACACCCTGAGAAGTGGTACAAGCCGCTAGAGGGGAAAGTCATCCATGTGCCACTGGTGGTATAAGCCAATCTGAATGATCAAATTCAACTCGGAGCTGCCTCTTAGCAAGACCTATGAATTATGGCCCCGCTGTGAACATGTTAAAGACAATGTATTAGCAACATTCCTCAAACTCGTCAATGAAACTGAAAGGGAAGGTGTAGTCCCAATCTCATTGCTGGAATCCAGCATCATTCTGATCCCAAAACTAGACCAAAATCCAACTAAAAAAGAGAACTACAGTCCAATCACCTTAAGGAACACAGATACAAAAACCTTCAACAAGATACTAGCAAAGACAAATAATAAATCATCTAAAGGATCCTACCTCACAATCAGGTAGACTTCATTTCAGAGTTGGAAAGATGGTTCAACATATGCTGATCAATAAATTTAACATACCACATAAACAGAATCAAGAACAAAATTCACACGATCACAGATATACATGCAGAAAAGGCTTGACAAAATCCAACACTCCATGATAAAAATTTTGAAGAAAGGTATAGAAAGACCTTACCTGAATCTGATAAAAGCTATGAGAAACCAATGGCCAATATCATATTAAATGAGGCAAAATTGAGACTTCCCTTTAAAATCAGGAATAAGATAAATGGCTTTTCTTTGTGTGTGGTAGCAGGAATTGAACTTACGACATTGTGCTTGTCAAGCGGGCACTGTGCTGCTGAACTATACTCACGGCCCCAAGTGGCTTACTTTTCTTGTGGCTGTGACAAAATATACAACACCCAAAGTTAAAGGAAGAGAGGTTTATTTAGCTCACAGTTTGTAGAGATTTCAGTTCACAGTTGGCTGGCTCCAAGGTGCAGGGTGGTATGGTAGACAGGCATTGCAGAGGAGAAACCATTTATGGCAGGCAGAAGGCAGTAAGGCAAACAAGCTACAAGGGACAAGGGGCAAGCAACTATCTGTCCCTTATATCTTATCTAGGTTACACACCCTTAAGGCACCTTTAGGGCCAACATTTCAGGGATGGAATTGAGGGAAGGGCCTTCCAGTCACAGAAGAGAGCCAGCAGCTGGAGAGCAGACTGCGGTGAACTAGGTTGAGAAGTAGGAGGATAGGATTCAGGCTCTTATTTTGGCGACTGCCAAAAGCCAGTCTTAGCCCTAGCTACGAAAGACTAGAAATAGCACACTGCTCTATGACTGGCAGCACAAATAGGCAAGGGGTCTTGGCCTGCAGTAGGACAAGTGCATTGCACACCTGCCTTTGGTCCACAGTCATAAGCAGGCAAAAGGGCTTGGCTGGTGATGGGACAATGACATTCTCCACCTCCTACCCTATGAGCAGTAACGCAAGCAGACAAGCAGCCTTGGGCAGGAGAAGGGCACTACCACCTGCCTTGTGACCAGCAGGAAAATGGCCTTGGCTAGCTGTGGACAAGGGTACTCCCCTCACCTTACGGCCAACTTGTGCAAAAGGAGTCAATAGCGTGGCCAAGATCAGCCCCCAACTGAGTAGCAATCCTACTGCAGACCTGGTGGAGTTATTCAGTACAGATTATGGCTGTAACAAGGGAACTATCACTGAACTGGGGGCACCAGAGGAATTTATTTATTCAACAATTTTTTTCTATTTTTATTGATTTTTTTGTTTTGGGGAGGTTGTTTTTGACTTTTGTTAGGTTTGTTTTCTGTGTTGCCCCTCTCTTTCCTCACTGGACTTTCTTTCTTCTCTGATATTACAAGTGAATAAACACTGTCTCTTGTCTTTCTGTTTGGCTGCAATACTCTTTTGCTTTCTCTTTTATTCCTTCTCTCCTATCTTCTTCTCCAGCTTCCCAAAGCTTGGGTGATCATCCTTAGTCCTTCAGTCTTGCTTCTGCTATATTTTTCTT
This sequence comes from Cuniculus paca, assembly GCA_004365215.1. Classification (NCBI taxonomy): domain Eukaryota; kingdom Metazoa; phylum Chordata; class Mammalia; order Rodentia; family Cuniculidae; genus Cuniculus; species Cuniculus paca. The sequence goes on from RJWT010011224.1 coordinate 16,815, forward strand.
CAGCAATCACTCTGTTTTGTCCCGTCTCTTTTAAATTCCCCTTCTCCAGAGGATAAAAATCACTCTACCAAGGGAAAACCCAATGCATACAAATTCCTGGTCTGTTTGTTATAGCTGATGCATTGTGTCAACTTGAGAAGTTTAGAAGTTTTACTGAGAGACTCAGCAGGGAGCCAGGATCCTTACTTTGTAAATTATCTGCATCCTGTGTAAGAGGAGGGCACAGATACCTTCTGAGTGCTACACCATGGTGGGGCGGGGCCTGCAGGGCAGCGGCAGTAGGACATAAGGGAAAGAGGCTTGCTCTTTCCCTTTGCTCTGGCTGCTGCCTTGACATGCTGCCCCAGTGCCATGCCACCCTGCCTTGGAGCCAGCTGATTAGGAACTGAAACTTCAGTGAGCTAAATAAACCTTTCCTTCCTTCATTTTGGGTGTTGGGTATTTTGTCCTAGCAATGAGAGAAAAATAACAGAGAATTTAGTACCAGAGGAGTGGGGTCGTTGCTCTGACTGTACCTGACCATGTGGTTCAAGAGCCTTTGGGAATGGCTTGTGAGAAGAGGTTGGAAAGGTTTGGAGATGTTATCTGAAAGAGTGGCACTGGAACACCTTAGGCTATTCTGTAGCGGAGACTCTGGTCAGAACTCAGAAGACCGGAAGGCTGATAGAAATTTGGCCGGAAAAGACCAGGCTCGGGAGGTTTCTGGGGAAAGGACTGTTGGTTGTTGGAGTCCAGAGGCTTGCCACAAACTTTGTTTGCATTTTGTTGATGTTCAGAGACTTTGCCTGAGACTAAGATTAAGGACGGTGGATTAATTAATATGGCAGAAGAAACTGCAAGGCAGTCTAATGTTGGGGCAGTAGCATGGCTCTTGTTTGGGGCTGTTAGCCAGATTTATGTTGTGAATCGAGAGCAAAGAGCTCAGCAGGATGCTTTAAAATGTTTTGAGTTTGACAAGAAAGGAAGCTTCAGTAAAGCTGTGGACTGTGAAGACAAAGCTGGGATCTCCACTGCTGAGAAACAGGAGAACAGTAAAGATGGCCTGAAGGAATCACAGAAAACAGCAAGTCTCAAACTTTTGCTGCCTCAAAACTATTAAAGTGAAAGACTTTGCTTTGAGGCACAAGCCGCAGAGCAGTGTTCCAGAATGGTGGCAGGTACACCATGTTCCAGAATTAGCTGAAGCATAAAAAGTTGTTCCTCAGAATTGGATTCAGGGTGCCCTGCGATCCAGGCACTTGACCCCTACAGCCAAGAGACAGGAAAGCCTGCCTACTGCTCCATCTGACAGCAGGCCTCGCCATCATCCATGTGGTACAGGCTTTAGGTACATACAGAATGCAAGTGTTCTGAGGTTAAAAAGGCTTCCACCCTCATTTCAGAAAGACTGGGAGGACAGGCAGTGTGCCCCTGAGAGGGAAGGTGTGTGAAGCTGTGAATATGAAGCCAAAGGTGCAGTGGAGACCTCAGAATTTTGGAAAAGCCAGGAGCATGGATCATCTAAGGAAAAGTTGCAAAAAGTGAGCAAAGCAGGCCTAAGACAAAAGCTGTGGGAGCTACAGCCACCAGAACTGCTGTATGGGTGCAACCACACAAGCCCTTTGCAGCTGACAATTTGCTTCAGATGCTGGACTTCAGATGCTGCAACTATAGGACTTAATGTTTGCCCTGCTGGATTTTGGACTTGCTTTGGTCCCAATGCTTTGTATCCCCATTTGTATCTTTTGGAATGGTAATGTCTATCTTGTGCCATTGCCTGTTGGAAGTGTTTAACTTTGCTTTCATTTGTACAGGTCCTTGCAGCTAAGAGTTTGTCTTCTATCTTGGAGGAGACTTGGAACTTGAACTTTCGAGCATTACTGAAACTGTTAGGACTTCAGCAACTTTTACGCGTGGACTAAATGCCTTTTGCATAAAGGGATGTACATGAATGAGTCTTTAAGGGGCCAAGAACAGAGTGTAATGATTCCAATGCAACAAAATGTGGATAAACTTAACACTAGTTCTTAAGGATTGTTAAACCTGTGTTACAATGTTCAAGTTGTGAAATGCTAAGAATAAGCCTGCCTTTGTATCCTGAGGCTGGTTTAAAGAAGTATGTTTGAGTGCCAAGTTGACAAGGGGTGGATTGTTATGGTTGATACATTGTGTCAACTTGAGAAGTTCAGAAGTTTTAATGACTCAGCAGGGAGCCAGGATCCTTACTTTGTAAATATCCTCATCCTGTACAAGAGGAGGGCTAGATTTTGTTAGTGCTACACCTGCCTTGGAGAGGTGGGGGTAGCCTGTGTACAATATAAGGGAAGAAAAGAGGCTTGCTCTTCCCCCTTTTGCTCTGGTTGCTTCCTTGAAGTGTTGCCCCAGTGCTGTGCCATCCTGCCTTGGAGCCAGCTGATTATGGACTGAAACTTCCACAAATAGTGAGCGAAATAAACCTTTCCTTTCTTCATTTTGGGTGTTGGGTGTTTTGTCCCAGCAACAAGAGAAAAGTAACTGAGATAATGTTGGATATTGCTATATAAGTACAGATCTTGCTCCTATATTTAGATACCAAAATAGCAGTTACCACTGATTATTAGTTTCCAAGCTATGCTTGATGAGGCTGTTATTGTTAATTGCCCTACTTTAGCCAAGATGCCATACTTGTTGCAATCAGTTGTTCAGCCTTGTATGATAACACTATGATAATCTGGAGTCATAATCATCCTCATAGCCCAGTACCAAAGGACTGGGTGCTGAGTCTAATAGAGAGCAATGCTTCATCTCTTAATAAATTGGGAAGGTAGAAGCTTGAGACAGACACAAAGACCAACAGCCAGCTATGCCTAGAAGACATCTAGGAGGAACAGATGTTTTCAAGTGATGCTTAAATACCAGTCATAAAGCTACCTAATGTAAGAAAAATACAAAGAACACAGAAAACAAGTTAAAATGAAAAAAAAAAATAGAAAATGAGAAGACAAAGAAGCTAAATGAAATCCCAGACTCCCAGTACATCAAGCACAAATCCAGGGGACAATGAAATAGAGGAAATCAGAAGGCACCTACCTGAATTTACTGGAATAACAGAAGAAATTTAAAAATATATACATGAGGCTATGGGGAATATCAAAACAGAAATAATCTCACAAGTAAAAAAAAAGATGTACATAATAAAGGACTTGCTTAGCAAATCTAGAGTATATACAGATTAAAAAAAATAGAGCATAGAAAAATAATGAATGCCTATGAATACCCAACATATCCTATGTTCAACAGAGGAAAGAAATGGAATCTATGAAACAGATTCAAATAGATATTCAGGAAATTTAAAACTCCACTGAAAGCAAAACCGAATAAAAAGGGAAGACAGGAATATCAGACTTAGAAGACAGGATTGTGATTAGTGATCACAAAAAGAAATATCTCCTAAAAATAGTGAAGGACCATGAAAAAACAATCCAACAACTATACGATGATGCAAACAAGAACAGAAAACTGACTGGACTCAATCAAAATACCAGGAGTCAGCACAAACGATACAAAGTAAACCTGCTCAGAGAAATAATACCAGAACTTCCCAAGCATGGAAAAAGAATCTGACATACAAGTAAGTGAAGTATACAGAACTCCAATTACTCATGACCAAAATACATCTAACAAGGTACCAAGAAATTTAGCACAAGAATGGAATATTAAAAGTTGTTAGAGAAAAGAAACAAATTATCTATAAAGTAAAGCTCACCAGAATCACTGCAGATCCCTCGATACAAACCCTTAAGGCAAGGAGAGCTTGGAGTGAAGTATTTCAAGACCTGAAAGAAAACAACTTCCAACTTGGATTGATATATACTGCAAAATTATCTACCACAATTAATAAAATAAAAGAAATAAAATAAAATACTTCCACTACAAAGAACTAAAGAAATTTCATGAAAATCAAACCAGTTCTACAGAGTTCTGAAAGATATTCTAGAAAGAGAAAACAAAGCCCACAATTGCAGGAATACTAATGGAAAGAAGTCATGAGGCAGGGGAAGCAGTTAAACAGAGGGGAAAGATAAGAGAACCATCAGCAGAAAAATTATATATATGACAAAGACAAACCAATACACATCAGCTATAGCCATCAATGTAAATCTTCTCAATTCTCCAGTCAAAATAAACAGACTGGCAGAATGGATCAAGAAACAAGATCCAACAATATGCTGCATTAAAGAAGCACATGTAAGTCAAAAAGAAATGTAGGGGCAACCCACTCAGAACTCCTTCTATCTTTCTCTAGGACAGAAGCTTTCTTTCTCACAATAAATATATTCTGCTCTTAAGCTCTGTTGTATCTAAAATTCATTCTTTGATTTTAGAGAACATGAACTTGTACAGGACATCTAGTAGGTTGGGAGTTTCTTTCCCCTATATCATTTGGAGGTCTTCCACTGAGATCACTGGATGGAGGTAAGATTTGCTTTGTTTCATAGACTCCAGACTGGAACTTATGTGGGTAACAAATTTTTATGCTTCAAAGTTTGCTTTGTCTTTGTCTATTGCTAATAATTACTTGTGCCATCTTTGCCCATTGCTTGTAACTGTGTGTGCTTTGTCTTTGCCCATTGCTTATCATTGCTTGTGCTTTGTCTCTTATAAAATTTTGTTAAAATAATGACAAATTAAAGTTAAAACATGGGAAGGTTATAACGTTATGGTATTTCTTTAACGGAACATATTTTTGTGTTTTATTCTTGTAAATTTACTGGTACTCCTTGCTTGACTTTGTTTAGACAATAGCACTAGAGAGAGTAATGTTAGAACACCCCTAACAGACTTTAATATAAACTTCTGTAAAACAAGTCTTCTTAAATAAAATTTAGCTCAGACTTACAAAATATGCATGGCTATAATGAAACACAGGACTCCTTCCACCAGTTAAATGACATTAGGTCTTTTTTGACTTTACTTCTAATCTTTTCCCACCACTTTGTATTTTCTTTTCTTGGATGCATGTAAAATTAGAAAAAAAGAACTCTGCACTTTTCCAACTTTTTCCTCCCACTAAGTTAAGCCCATAGAAAATGAACATTTGGTAATGCCAAAGACAGGGAAGACATCTTACATGAGGGACACACACCCCGTCTCTGGGTCAGATGAGACATGAGAATTTTCCCTGTTCTGAAGAACACACATAAAAGCCGTGTCCCAGCTTAATGTTCTGGGCAGGTCACTCTTGGGTAACTGAACCTGAGACACAGTGGAAAGAATTGACTTCTGGGTGAATCCAGCAGGAGCTATTTCCAAAAGAACCACATTTATGGGACCAAAAAACATTTAAATTAAGGGAGGCTCTCTAAACTTTCATTCTGCATTTAAGAAAATACTTTGATAGTAAGTTGTGGACTTTAAAGCCTTTAGTGCAAACTTATAAAGCACTAGCTAATAATCTTGCTCAAGTTTTTAACTATACCTTATAGAACTCTGACAAACAGTGGTTACTCTGTCAGCTAGTTACATGCTGTTAGAGCAGCTGCCACTCTTACAGCAGAGGACAGGTTTCCCCAGCATCTCTTTGGTGACTCTCCACTGAAGCCAATGCCCAGTGGAATGTTGACTAGACAGACAGCTGGATTCCTTTCTGGAGAGTGATCTTTAGTTCTGTGGATCAAAAGAAACTGAGAACAACTGAGGGGTCATGGCCAGGACACCCAATGGTTCCTCAGGAGAAACTGGCTCTTGATCAAAGAAAAATCTCCTCTTATCTAATGTACTTATCTTTCTGCTAGTAAACTAGAAACTCTCCTCAAGCTTTTCACTGGACTTTAAGATCATTTAGACTACCCTTCCCTTCAGAGATTAGGCTGAGGCAGTTTGCAAGAATTGTTTACACTTCACAGCAGTTAGTAGGGGAATGATTTGCAATTGTGCCTTACACATGTTAATTAAGAGTAAATAGCCACCATTTTCTTTTCTCTGTGCATAAAAGACTGATGTGCCTTTACTAACATATAAAATGTGATTGCTAGAGGATAATTTATAAGTTTAACCTGTCAGCTTCAAAGATATAAAATTTTAAATAATGCATAGCCATGTCCCACTGCTAGGAAGACTGCCAAGGTGATGAGCTAGGTAACACAAGTGTTTTGGAGGCTTCTGTGCCCTAGGGCCCAGGACACAATTGCCTAAGTCATTTGCTGTTTTTAGCTATCTCCAGAGGAGATCTCCTTCACAGTACAGCCAGAGAATTGCTCTACTTGCCACTCACATTTTTACATATGCCCTCTTCCAATGAACAAAAGCTATAGTTTATTATGAAGTTATGCTTCCTTGTTTAAACATTCCTGTCACAATTACGACCAATTGTAATTTAAGCTTATAAATATCTTACGGAAACAAAGTTCACAAGGTACCAGGGAAGATAAAATTGCCCGCACCAGTTTGAAGGTGGATTGGCTGGTCAAAGCTTGCTTTCTATTCTCTCCAGATGACATCCACCTGCCCTGGAGTGGAATCAACCCAAAGGATGCCTTGAGGACATTATCAAATAGAAATAAGAAAGGGACGCCCAATTACTTCTTTTTGCATTGATAGGTAGCTCAGTGTCAAAGTCTCATGCACTGGGAAGATGCTGAAGCATTACATGTTCCTTTATACATTGCAGACATGAGTAACACAGTGTCAATGTCTCTTACTTGGAATGC
>RJWT010011225.1:0-23466 GCA_004365215.1 Cuniculus paca
AGGCCTGATTCTGGTTGGACAAGTTATTGCCATAAAACTCCTCTCTCTTCATCATTATGCTAAACACCCTGCCTTCCTTGCAGAGTCTCCTCAATCCAACAAGGCAAAGCCTAAATTCCTAGGAACCTCTTCATCCGTGCTCTCCACTCCAAACGTCAAGTGAAAGACTAGGTTTGGCCTCACCCAGATGTATCTCCCAAGGCTGAACTCTGCTGATGACCAGTTCTAGGATGTTCAAAGTCCAGATAGCCTGAACATTATTGCTCTCCATCAACTCTGACCCAGAAGCTAAATACCTTTCCTGGCCACAAGTTCCCCAGGGTCGCCTGGATCAGAAGCTTGGGACAGAGGTCCAGGGCGGAGAACTGCTGGGGCTGAGCCTCTCTGGGGATTCCAGGGGGCTTCTATCTGTGCTCCAAAGGAGTCTTTTGGGGTGTTTCTCAGGGCCATGTTCATGGAGGAGACTGGGAGGCAGGGATGGGACTGGTTATCCTGGGGTGATTTATCTCACCAGACCGTGCTTCTCTCTACAGTATGGATTTGGGTGAAGGATTCTGATCCATTAAAAGTTATCTCCATTGTGTGTCCTGCACTGAATGCCCAAACTCTAATATAGGGACATAATGCAGAGGAGGAGGGAAGCCTAGCGCAGGCCTGATAATCCTGTATGTGTCAGGTCAAATCAGCCCCATCCCATATCCAGAAGCCATAAAGAGTCACTCACTATGGACCTTTTTGTCTTGGATGAAACATATGTATAGCTAGTAGGGTGTAGAGTCCTGTGTCCTCCTGGGCTACATTCTGGAGCAGCAGGGGTAAATTGGGATATATTGTGTTTTGATTTCTGTATGAAGGTCTAATTGCTTAGTGGATGTCACACACTTTAATATCATGGCTGTTGACTACATTTTTCCCCCTTTGTATCAGCCATGGTGTCATATACTCACTGCAGATTGTGGACAAACTGAAGAATACCAGTGTCTCTGCATTTAGCAGCATTAAAGGACGCAGATTCATTAGCGAGCTGGGCAGAGGTGGATGGGTTAGGCTAGGAGGAAAGAGAGAGAAATTCATCAATAGGGAGACCTTCTTATTTGGATGGAAATGTGGTCTCCTGGACTTGAGTAGATGTCTTCATCTCCTGGCCTTGGATGATTGCGCTAGTATGTGTGTATATTTTTGAGTGTTTGTAGCATTTGTGTACATGTGCACATCAGTGCGTGTTCTCTACAGGGTATTTAATGCCCCTGAACTTGTCATTTTTTCGGTTTGGAACACTCTTACCCAGGTATCAGCACAGATTACTCTCACTGCCCTCAGGTCCTGCTCACATTCAGGGCGTCCTGGGGAGACGTCTCACCTATCCACATTCTCTAGAGAGCATGGATCTGTATGTTCGGACCTTTCTTTGCTCTGTTCATTCTGAGGGTTTTGTCAACACTTGACCTTACCTTCTTTGCTGGTCTGTTCTCCTGCCCACTAGGACAAGAGCACAGTGAAGACAGTGAGTAGTAGTCTGATGTCTGTTGGAGCCCAGCCTGGAATAGGCTCGGACAGCTGTGGATAAATGAGCACGGGCTCCTATGGCCTTATATGTCCAGGGGTTTATGTACCAGATTCTTAGCTTGGTGGCCAAAGACAATATTTAATGCTTCACTTGTATTTTTATATGGAGTATTTCACAGACAGAGATGTTAATATCAATTTTCACAGGGTGGGCTTTAATGATCGACTTGGAACAGTGGATCTTTTCCTCCCCTTTATCATTTCCAGCTCACTGAGAGTTTCCTGTTATAGACATATCTGTGTCTCCTTTGTGTCCTCTCCCCTCAGGGTCTGAACAGAAGCCCTGTGTATTATCAGGGTTTCATCTTCCCCAGGAGACTCCAGCCAGTTTCTGTGCTCATATCCTCACACCCACTACCAGGAAATCACTTCTTCTTACCTGTGAGCAGGAGACCCTGACAGGGAAGCACTGTCTGCAGGAAGAGGCTCAGGGGGTCAATGGTCTCCACTGCTCACTCTGTCCTTCCTAGGTGGAGAGGAACTCAGCTTCAGAAACACTCCCAAGTAGGACTGCTCAGGTGGGTTAGGTCTGCTTTCCCTTTGAGCTCAGCCTGTTCCCATGTGACTTTCCTGGGTCACATGGCCTAAGGGCAGCATCTCCATCCAAGACATCTCTCTGTCCATCCCCCTCTCAGTGCTGCCCCTTGCCCCCTTTCCACTTTCTCTGTGGGACATTTCAATACCCAGGCCACATTTTAAGAAACAAGGGTGATGGGGTCTCTTTCTCTTTTTTTTTTATGCCCAGATCTTGATATTTTAAATTTTAATTTTAAAGATATTTTAATGTGACACATGTAGATACTATTGAATAAAATATAAAAAAACACTCTTACGTCTATGGAAAAATAAAACAAAATTTAATAACAATAATTACAGAGTAAAATAACCACTGTGTACCATAACCTTAAAAGAATGGTCTCTCACTTGGAGAAGATGACATCATTGCAATGCATGCTTCTGCTGTATCCTGACCTTGGGGCTGTCAACACCACAGGGAACATCTAAGGATCCCAAGTCAGGGGCATGCTTTCTTTGTTGCATGGGAACCCAGTTTGTCACTCAGTCTTCTCTGTGCTCTCAAATCATCTAGGAGGGTGGGATGACTCTCAGCAAGAGAGTGACAGAGGAGACTCCAGAGGCTAAAAGGGTCCAGCTGAGTAATCACTGTTGAGGAGGCTCTGTCCTCTGTATCTACTATCATCAACCTCACTTCAGATTCAAGGACAGTGACCCATAAGCAGTTGTCCTAGAGGGAACTGTAGGTCCTGAGTGTGCAGAGGGAGATGACGTGTGGTGGGAGAGAGGACTGTGGTGGTGGGGGATCATGGCTGCTGCTCCATTGTTTTTGGTAGAAAAGTTTTAGGAATAACTTTTCTGTTCATGTATGTTTGCTAAGTTGTTAGTACTGCTCAAGTTCTTCATAAGAAGCCTCTGTCATCTGACCTTCTGGCTTCCAGTGGTCACCCCATGCTCTTTCACATGGAGGTTACTGTGAGGGGTGCCTAGGGATGCCTGACAGGGCAGAGTCCACAGGGTCCCTTGGAGAGAGTGACAGAGGAGTCATGTGATGGGGACATAGCAGTTTCTACTGGGGCAATGGATGGAAGTTAGGCTGCATCCCCACCTCCTGAGACTAAGTTTATGCCTCTGGTGATTCATTTCTTGAGTATTGACTCTGTGTCTAATGTTGTACCCTGGAGGACATGAGCAAACCTGTGTCCAGACTTTGCTGCAGGGATACTGACCAGGCTCCAAGTTGTATGAGTTGACCTCAAGCTCTGGGCACAGGTGGGTCCTGAACTCTGGTCTGCAGGATGGCTTGTCCCAGTTCCTATTCACTGTAGGTCCCCAGGCTGACCAACACTATCTAGTGCAGGGTAAGCAAGGAGAAGATAGGAAAAATGAAGCAAGTAGAATCTCAAATAGCCATAATCAGGTAAAAACCACTCCATGGCACATAATAATTAGAATATCATAAATCCCATATAATGACAGAATCATAAAAGCTGCTGAAGAAAATCAGTGAATCAACTATACAGCAAAGCCCATCAGGACTCCAATAGACATCTCAATCCAAATCTTAAGGGCAAGTAGAGCTTTGAATGAAGTGTTTCAAGCTCTAAAAGAAAACAACTTCCAAACCAGACTGCTGTATCCTGCAAAATTATCTTTCAAAATTGAGAAAGAAATGAGATATTTCCATGATTTTCATGAACCTAAATATATCTATGACCACTAAACCAACATGCCAAAAAATTCTCAACTATAACCTAGAAAGACAGAATGAAGATAACAGTGCCAAAAGTCCAATAAAATGAATGCATCAGGTAGCAACTAAGTAGAAAGGAAATAAAACAAAACATCAACAGGAAAATAATTCATTGCCAAGAATAAGTCAATACCTATCAATTATAATTATCAATGTGAATGAACTCAATTCACCAATCAAAATACAGATTAGCAGAATGAATCAAGACACAAATCTAATGGTATGTTGTACAGAAGAAACATATTTATCACAAACAAATTCAACCTGAAAATCAAAGGATGGAAAACCGTGATGCAGGAAACTGAAAAGAAGCAGAAGTAGCTATTCTATTTTTGGACAGTGGAATTTAAGCTATAACTGATCTAAATAAGCAAAGAAGTCATTACATATTGGTTAATGGAACTACTAACAGTAAGAGCTAACAATTATAAATATATATGTACTAAACCACAATGCACCAAACAATAATGGGCATAAAAGATCATATAAACATTAGTACAATTAGAGTGGGGAATCTCAATGCCCCACTATCATAAATAAACAACAACTAAGCAAAAATTAACAAACATTAAAAAATATCAGAATGGAACCAAACATTTAAAAAAAGTAAACTTAGTAGAGATCTATAGAGTGTTGCACTCAACAACAACAGAATACAGACCTTTCTTATTTAATGGCCTAGTTTTATTCCTGCAGCTAGGTCATGAAATGAACTGGTTGTTAAATGAGGAATTGTATACAGTATGTACATTGCAATATTCAGAACAAAGAAATAGTCGAAGGAAACTCCAACTTGGTGACTTTGCTTTTATTTGCATAACTCTTACATGCAGTACTGTAATGTATAAAAGAAAATAAAACTACAGTACTGTACTATACAGTGCAATCAGCAAAAATTATACTACTGTATAAATAAGGTGTACTATACAAAAAAAAGACACTGAAGTTCTATAAACAAATTGCACAGAACTGCCCAAAAATGTATGGGTTGTAAGTCTAAGCAGCAGGTCTAAGTCTGAACATTCGTTAAACAGGTAGCTAAATGAGGAATATCTGTACACATTCTTTTTGGCAGCAGATGGTACCTTCTCAAAAATAAACCACATACTAACTAATAAAGCATGCTTAAGTAAATACGAAAGAATCAAATTTTTACAATACGTATTATCAGATCACAGTGCAATAAAATTAGAAATCAATAGAAAAAGAAACCACAGAAATGATGCAAATGTATGCAAATTAAACAACACACACACACACACACACACTTGAATAATCAATGGGTCACAGAAAAATTAAGGTAAAGTAAGATAGTTCCTAAGTTTAAATGATAATGCCAGTACAGTATACCTTAACTGCTTTCATGGGACACAATGAAAGTAGTCCCAGGAAGAAAGGTTTTACTGTTTTGTTTTGTTTTTTGAGACAGTCTCACTATGTAGCTCAGGCTGGCCTGAAGCTCACAGTGACCCTCCTGCCTTGGTCTCCCAATTGCTGGGATTACAGGGAAGCACCATTGCACCAGGCCCCTGCAAGGGAAGTTTATAGCTGTGAATCCCCACATTAGAACAAAGGATGACGCACTACAAGATCCTATATAAACGAAAACAATTCAAATCCTGAGGACATACAAGGATGGAAAGCATAAAGAAAAGAGCAGGAAAAAAAAGACAAAAAAGAACAAAATAATACTAAGAATCAACAAATCAAAGAGCTGATTCTTTGAGAGAATAACCAAAATAGACAAACCCAAAACAGTAAAAGAAAAGACACAAATCAATGCAATTAGAAATGAAAAAAGTGAAATCACAATGAATACCACTGAAATCCAGAAGATTATTATCAACTACTGTACCAACCTGTACACCAAAAAATTTGGAGAACTCAGAAGAAATGGAGACATTGCTCGATACATATGAACAAACAAAATGGAACCAAAAAGACTTAAAAACCCTAGATAATCTTACAACAACTCCCAAAATTTGAAGCACTAATAAAAAGCTAGCCCTAAGAAAAGCCCAGGACCTTATGCATTCACAGCCCAATTCTACACTAGGTGCTAGGTTTCACACTAATAGTGTCCTATACATTCCTTGTGATGCCCTAAATTGAGAATTCCCTTGCCCTTGGACAACTCCAGCCTATCACTGTCTCAGATGCTCTGACCATTTCCCTAGCACAGGTAGATTGTACCTTGAGTCTCATGTTCACACATTAGTGCTAGAGTCCTCAACTTCCACAGGGTCAGAGTTTTTGCTTGTGATGAAGAGTTTGGGTAACTCTGTTGCTCAGATGACAGAGAAGATAGCCCTGTGAAGTACCTGTGACCCCTGCAAAGGCATCTTCCCATCAGAGTTGGTCTCTCCTGACTCCCAGCCAACCCAACTCCTTAAAGAAACAGACAGTGGAGTGTTGTCTCGCTGGCAAATGCATGAGAATCTGAGTGCTCACAGAGTGTAGGGCTGCCTCCACTGTGTCTGGGAGAGGTATAGACCTTCTAAGTTGTGGACGAAGCTGCAGGATTTTCAAGGTCAGACCATTGGTACCTGTCCTGGGTACCATTGCTCTGCTGCCTGGCCAACTGAGCGCTGGGTGTTGGAGCAGAAATGACACATAAAGAGACCAAGGACAAGGCCAGGAGCCTGTTATATCCCCAGGATGCAGGGCCACAGGGTGAAGCAGCTCTGCTCAGGTGACTGAAAGGAGACACGAAGTCGTAGGGTTGGAGCACGATCAAGGAATGAGTGAGTGATGAGGCCATGGCTGGCCTTCATGGTAGGAATACGTCCTTTATCTTTTTTCTTGTCCCATTTCAGAAAGCAGATGAGGACTACTTGGATCTTTCCTGATGCACAGATGGCTCGTTTCAAATCCAGAAGAACTGACAGGGGAAAGGATGCGAGGGGGAGTTTAAAATCTGTTCCTCATGCCTGTCAGTTATGAGATAGAAATTTGAGGAGCAGCTGACTTTCCTCCATTTAACATGGAGGTCTGACCTGTTGCTGGAAGGAATATTTCTCTAAAAGATGGTAACAGGTCTGGTGGGGCATGGGTCTCAGCTTCTGAGGGACACAGAGCTTGTACAGCTAGAATGAATATGAATCTGCATCTGATTCCAGTCTCTAAAGGGATTAGGGACCACTTATTCACAATTCAGTCCTTCTCTCCTCTCTCCAAGAGCAATTGAGAGCTTGCTACAAATTGCGCTCTGTGCTGCTTGTGGCCCATATTGTGAGGAGAGAGAAAACAACGTCCTTCCCCATCCTTGTGCAAGAGTGCCCCCCATCCCATCAAGAGACAAGGGTGTTTTGAAGTTCGGTGAGAAGGGTGTGGATCTGCTGCCTAAGCAGGCAGTCCTGGTTCTCATGGCACTGACTTGAGTTGAGACAGACGATTTACATGCAGAACACACCTCATTAGTTTCTCATTTTCTCTCCCTCTCTGAGGTTAGGATGCCTTCCAAGAGGACTTTGAACCAATAGATACCTTAAGGTCCACCCATGCCTGTTAATCCTCCCCTGTTGGAAGATAGGTGGGGACTGTAGCCGAGACTGTGGCTTTGATCTGCTATTGGTGTTTGAGTAGCCCTGATTTAGTGACTGTGTCTCTCTGCTTCAGTTTCTCTTCAGTAAAGAAGGAAAAATGGGGGTTTTTCTGCCAGGCAGTCTGTAACTTACCCTGAAAATACAGGCTCTGATCCAAAGCTTGACAGATAGGAGCGTCCCAAATAAACAGCATCTATCATCATATATTCCAAGACATAGTGCCCCTGGCATGATCTCTCTGGAAAGTGCTGCCAGAAATATCTTTTCTTCTATTTATTCTCCCTGGGGATGATACTGGATGATGGTATCTTTTGACCTGGAGATGGTATAAATGATACGGGTTCTAATACTGCAGTGACACTGCTAAGTGTTCTAGCTTTAAAGGAATGATTCAGTGACTATATCCTTCCTGTGGGCTGAGCCAGACCCAAAGTGTGGCTAAGAAGCATCCAGAAAGGGTAATAGAAGGGGAGGAAATGGAGAACTGCTTTCTTCTGGAATGACTGTGAACTGAGACATTCATTCTGTGGATGAGAGTAGGAAGAGAAGGTCAGAGGAAAGCAAGGATCCTCATTCATGTTTGGAGGGAAAGATCCTCTCTGGGGGCCGCAGGCACCTGTGTCTTGAAGAACTGGCAGGAGCAATCTTTGGTTGCCCAGGCAGAGTTGTGATGCCTGGTGCCCCATAAATGCAGCACTGACTTCTTCTGAATGCAGACTTGAAGATGTGCTGCTTCAGAAGGTTCTGGGCCCCTGGTCTAACTCCAGTATGACCAGGATGGATTCCATGTAGGACAGATGCAGCACTTATCGTGGGAACCTGTGGTTGGCATCTCCTGCCACGTGCTGAGAGACTACAGTACTGTACCCCTCCTTTCCCCTTCTGCTGGAGCCAAGGATCTTCCCGATGTGGCTCTCAGAAATGTGTTCAAGAGACACAGCTCCTCCAAACATAACTTCTGTAGGGCAAAGCCACACCAGAGGCACCTGAAGAATGATCCAGGGAATGGCCTAGGCAGGGCAAGAAGGGGCTCACAGAACTGGAGTGGGCAAAGGTCCCCCATCTTGGACAGTGATGCCAGGATGTGCTCTTTGAAGGGAAACCGGTGGGGGTCCCTGTGGGTCCACTCTCCCCAGATTTCATTGTCCTGTAGAACTATCTGGTAGGAGAGAAGCCAGATCCTGCTCTGTCCCCAGGATTCCCTTTCTCTTCATCGACATCCACTCAAGCTCCCTCCATGGCCACCTCCCAGAACTCACGTGGATTCCCCACAAACCCTTAGATGGTTACAGAGACCGGGAGCCTGGGGAAGCCTGAGGGACACAGTGAGAGGTCAGCTTCAGGAGAGGCCGCCTGCTCACTCCTTGGCCCCCTGATGGACGGAACACTTGCATTTTCTATCCAGGGCATCCTCTGTCCTTTCTCTTCTCTGGATTAACTTCCTCCTTTGTGCTGGCTCTGTGTGGCAAGACACATCTCATAATTGGGACAGGGACACTGAGGGGCCACGGGCAACCTGAGAACAGATGTGGATGAAGAGGATGGAGCCAAACATGTTGGCTGTGTGGTTAGAGGACCTGAGACCTGGAGTCTCGAGAAAAGTCAACCCACCAGCCAGTAGCACCAGGGACACCTTGCAGCCTGGAGTGTAATATTCCAGAGAGGGCACCTTCTGCATCTGTCTATGGTAGTGCCCATCTGTGACCAGCTGCCACTCACAGGTTCAAGGAAACTTAAGGGTAGCTTCCTTCCAACTGGGATTCAGTGGTATAGCATTTCTGGAACACCCGAAGGCACAGAAGTCCCAGAGAAGAACCATGGCTCTTAGGGAGGACAGAAGCAGGCCCTGTGCGTAAACTGTGACCCCCTTCTCCAGAGACATCAAGTGTGTCCAGCAATCTTCTGTATCTGAGTGGAGCGCAGATCACTCCCTATTTAGAGAGTGGGTTTTCTGGTCCAGGAGGGTGAGGCATGCAGCTCCAGGACCGCATGGAAAGTGGGGGTGTTCAGGGCTTTGTGGTTCATCTCTAGCCTGACTCAGCCTGGCCTCATCTGCCCTTGAGCAGGTGTGCCTCAGAACATTTTTCTGGGGTGATGGTGAGGCCACATGACAGGAAAGACCTTGTCCTCTCTGTAGGATGCTCACCGGTCTCAGATCAGGTGTCCCTCTGCCAACAGAACCTGGCATTACCTCCATAGAGAAGGTGAAACTTGAGAGCCTGATGTTGAGTGGGACTTGACCCCCATCCTTTTTTGGGTACCTGTTTGTGGTACACAAAAAAATAATAATAAGGTCACTTTCTGCTTTGGAGAATTTATTGAGTCTCTATGAGTCTTCTAGGAACATTCCATTTCCATTCATTAATTACTGACAGCAGCTCTACACCCATTAGTGCTATCACTGCCATTTCCAGGGAAAAACTTTTCGTACAGAGTTTATTAATCAACAGGAGAGGCCATGAATGCATCATAGTTTACATCCAGCCTGAGGGGGTCGCTCCTGCTGGAACTGACTGGGTTGGAGACCTCACACTGATATTCCCCAGCATCCTCACTCCTGACGGGGTCAATGGTGAGGATGTGGTTCTTCTGCGACAGTTTTGTCCTCTCTGTGAGCTGCAGAATCTGATCATTGAAGGTCCACTGGATGGAGATTCCAGCGTCACCTGAGAGGCAGATCAGGACCACAGAATCGTCTTCTTCGACTGTGGTGTGGTTGGTGCTAATGGAAGGCTTTGTCACTTGATCTGTGGACAAACAGGAGGAGATTGACTGAGAGTGATCCTGGGTTATGATTCTTCCTCAGAGATCTCGGTGAGCTCTCAGGGCCCAGTGTGAGCAATAAAGTGGCCCAGAGGCTGGCCCTGACTTTCCACAGAGGTTACATAACTCTAACCAGGTGAGAATCTGTACAGAGAGCATTGTGTATCCCTCTGATACCAGGTATCCACAGTGACCTCTGACTGGAAAGCTCTTCTCTGCCCACGTGTCCAGGACCTCACTGTCAGTTGGAATTTTTTCCCCGTGTACGCTTGAGTCATTTCTTTCCTAGCTCATTCTGTCCTGTTACAGGCAAATACCTGACTGGGTAATTGATAAAAACAGAGGTTTATTTCTTGCAATTCTGAAGCCTGGCATGTCCAAGTTCAAGGAATGCATCTGGTGAGGGCCTCTGCTGCATCGTAATGCAGCAAAAGGCATCGCATGGGAAGAGAGTGAGTGTGAAACAGGAAGGAAGGGGCCAAACTCCTGCGTTCATGAGGTGCCCACACCTGCCAGTAACTGGTCCGCTCCTGCGGGCACCGCATTGCTTCATTCACGAGTGCAGAGCCCTCAGCACCCGCTCTTCTTCCACAGAGCCCCTCAGGTCAATGGGGGCTCAGTTTCTAACACATGCTTTTTGGGGGACCCTTTATGATAGACAAGCTCTTTTTCTGGCATAGACTTTCCTGTGTGTTAGGAAGGGAGGGTTTGCTAGCTCCGTCCATGCTAGGGACAGGCAGAGTTATGTGAAGTAGTGAAAGTATGTACTTGTAAAAAATAATTATTAGGGCATGACTATGGCCTATCCAGTCATCACGATCTTATGACTTAGTCAGGTTCAGAGCTAAAGGATTTCTCGATTAGAAAGGAAATGTAATTATGCACTGGAAACCTGTACTAGAAAAATAAATAAATTGTTAATAATTTTGAAAAAAGAAGATTCTGATCCTGATCCTGGAGGGAATGTCACAGTGAACAAAATCTCTAAAGAGAGCCGGTCTGAGTGTTCACAAAAGGCTGCTCCTTTACCTTCTCCCAGATGTGCTCTTCTGGCACTCCACAGTGACGCTCCCGTGTCTCCAAGTGTGCGGCACTCACTGCTCTCCACGGAGCAGCACCTGCGGTCGTGTCCTCAGCCCAGACAGCTGGGACTTCAGAGCCAGGACCAAGCTCAGAGGTGTCTGCCCCCAAGCTCGCTTTTCACATTTCCTTGCACCTGGACCTGGGGGGGCTCAGGTGTCCACTGGAAAGAACCAAGCCTTCAGGGCACATTCAAGGCAGTCTTTCCAGGCTCCTGCTTCCACATCACACATAGAACTAGAGCAGAGCCCTTTGTTGCGTGAGCATGGAGCAGGTATTGGAGCTGAGCTCTGAACTACTCTTCCACTCTGTGGGGGCAAAGCGTTTTCTTCTCTCATTTAGGAGAAAAGAATGTGAGTGTGTTTCAAATGCTTCTGTATTCCTTGAAGCTCATGGAGGAGGTAACTTGAAACAGGGAACAGAAATGGAGGAGTGAGTGACAGAAAGAAACTACTTGACCTTGACAACCTTTCCACTTTCAACTCTGTGAATCTCTTTCCAATTTCTGATGCTTTCCTGGGCTGGGGGATCCCCCCCTCCCAATCCTGCCATATTCTAGGCTGGAACTTTCTCAGCCATGAAAAATCAGAGCTGGAGAACCAGGATATAGTATTAGGCTTGGAGCAGGAGGTTTAGGAGAGGATGGGCATTTGCGTGTGTGGGCATAGACTAGGAATCAAATTTTCCATGTTCTCTCTAGAAAACCAAAGATTCCCTCCCAGGGCTCAGTCCTGATGCTTCAGTGTTCACTTACCAAAGACGGTGATATTCTTGACTACGGTCCTACTGAGGCGTGTGGCAGAGTTATGGACAAGGCAAGTATAGTATCCGGTATTACTTCTGGTGATTTGGGGAATAACAAACTCCTGTGCAGATTTCAAGATCCTCCCATTGAAAAGCCAGGTAAACTTTGCAGGTGGCTTAGACGCTGTGTGGCAGGAGAGGCTGAGGCTTGTCCCTGAATGGAAATATGAGTCTGCAGGCCATATGGTGGGGGCATCTGGGCCATCTGGGATAAGCAGAATAAAGAAAACATGGAATATCGTCAGAGTTAAAGGGAAACTCGTGGCTTGTAGAAGGCTGAGTAACCCTCTGAGCCTTGCACAATTTTGTTTTAACAGTGCCAACCAGGATAATGGTGTAACTCAGTGGTAGAGTACTTGCCTAGGATACATAGCACACACACACATGCACACACTCTCCAACTCTAACCCCCAGCATTCACTGAATCTGGGATATTCAGCTGTTCTTTCTATCAATCCTGAATTTGTCCAGACTGAGGTGGTGCCTCCTCTCCTCTTCCTGGCTCAAGGCTGGGCCTATGTGGCTGTGCCTGGGACAGGATGTTATGGTCAGTCCGGTTTCTAGGGATGAAGGTCAATGTACTCAAGCTGTAAGCACTGACTATCCTGGCCTCTGGCCCTGTGTGTTGAGCTAGCAGCAGGATCCAGGGAGGAGTAGAAATTACTCACAGAGGACATTCAGTGTCACTGGGTCACTTCGGTTGGCACTCAGTGGGTTCCAGGTTCCACACTCATAGGGTCCTGTGTCATTCCTTGTGACATGGAGTAAAGCGAGAGTTCTATTGTTCTTCAACAGCTTCAGCCTGTCATTGTCTGGAAGGTTCTGACCATTTCTCCACCACAGGTAAGTTGTATTCCGAATCTCAGGTTCACACATGAGTGATACAGAGTCCTTACCTTCCACAGGGTTGGAGTTGTTGCGTGTGATGAAGGGTTTGGGTAACATCGCTGTGTACACAACAGAGAGAAGAATGTGCTGTCAGATACTTGTCATCCCTGCAAAGACATCTTCTCACCAGAGTTGGTCTCTCTCGTCTACCAGCCAACCTGAGTCCTTAAAGAACCAGACAGGGGAGCATCTTCCAGGCAGATGTGCAAGGATCTGTGTGCTCAGAGGATGTGGGACCCACTAGGCTGTGTCTGGGAGAAGCACAGGCTTTCTCACATGTGGACTAAGCTGCAGTGTTTGATCACAGACATACCCAGGAGTAGGAGGCAGGCCCTCCTTGTGCCGTTCCTAGTCCTCATTTGTCAGCTTCCTGGTTTGCCTTGGTTCGTGTGATGCTGAGACCCTCCACTCTCAGACCTTACTTGCTCAGCCTAAGATGTTTCCTCTGCAGCTTTGCCCTGCAAGGCTGTCCTAGAGATGAGTCATGATGGAAATTCCATTGGTTTTAAAGCACAAGAACTCCTAGCCTGGCTTGATGTGAGCAGAAATAGCACACAAAGGGACCAGAAGCAGGCCCAACATTTAGCTCAGTGGTCAGTTTGGAGCTACATGCTGGAGCAATTCTGCTGACACATTTGATGGTGACTAATGTGAGACAGTGACACCTAAAAGAATGAGCATGAATCCAAGGAACAATCCAGGAAAGAATGATCTTGTAGAAAAACCATATCTTCATCCTTGGTTTTTAAGGTCCTTTCTCCCACAACAAAGGGCAGGTGAGGACCATGTGTGCCTTCCCTAAAATACAGTTGGACGAGTGACTGGTGGAAGGCAAGGAGCACAAAGGTGCTGAAACTCTGGCCCTCAACCATCGTCCATGTGTGTTTGACCGGCCTGGACTAGAAATTTGAGATTGCATTTCTTCAATATGTAAAAAATATTACTGAGATACAGAAGCTAAGATCTATTATTCCTGAAAGGAATATTTATCTAGACACCACAATAGGGTCCTTGGCTCTACAGATCACATTACGATCAAAGGCCAATGCTCAAGTCGTTTTGAACCAGTGACTCACTGAGTAAAAAGAGACCTGTGAGTCCTGTTGGGAGGACAGAGCTGGTCAGTGGGGAAGACTGGATTGTCTCTGTTGCATGAAACAAGGGACCACACCAAGTTCAGGGAAGTAGTTTGTCACGTTACTATATATAGAAAAATCTGTCCCCAGTTGCTATGGAGAGTGAGGCAAAGTGGGTAGAACCTGACACAGGAATGTGAAATTATTTCTTTCTTCTTTTGACACCCCCAGGAAACACAACTAAAGTTTTGTTAAGTTCTTCCAGACAAGCAGAGCCTACTTGAAATGACAGACACTGACACATCTCACTGTGTGTGAGGACCCACCCTGCGATGGCAGCATCATCATGAGGACATCATGTGGAACAGGCAGTTGGCCCATCAGACACACCTGCAAGGTGAGCTCCCTTGGGGAAGATCTGGGAGTCACCAAAGGGATGGGAGCTCCATGTGGGGGCCTGGAGGGACTCAGGAATGAAACCAGTGGAATGAAATGGGCTTTGGGGCTCGCAACTCTGTTCTGCTGCTTCTGATCCCTGGCTGAGTCAGTGTAGAGAGTTGACAGAGGCATCCCTGGACCCTGTCTCATGGCCTGTTCTGTGAGTTGGCATCAAGAGGAGAAAGACCTCTGAATGGGACACAGTGGAGATCTGTTCACAGTTGGGGATATTGGCTCCTGATGGAGCCTGGCAGGGGGCAGCTACTTTGACTGATTTCTTTGCCCTTTACTATTTCCTGGGGCCCCCTGGCATTAGTGGAAGGAAGCAGGTTTCTCAGCCTTCGGTCCAAGAAAGTAAAGGTGCAGCATGCTGTGCAGGGCAGGTGTGGTTCCATGTGGAATGAGGGGAAGGAGGATGAGGGGCAGGGAAAGAGCAGATAGAGCCAAAAATGTCCATGGCAGGGAGCAGTGTGGTGTCAGTGACTTCAAAGATTCCAGAGACCAAAAGCCCCATGCTTGCCTCAGAAATGACCCAGCATCATGACACTGAATACCCCCTTCTCCCCCAGCCCAGCAGCCCCAGGGTCATCGTGTGACATGACCCATGGGTGGCCTTAGGAATAGGTGGTCAGATTGATGGCACAAGGTCTCAACATCCAGGAGGGAGAAGGATTAGGTGTGGCCAGATTCTCCTAGGACTCTGCATGGAGTTCACACTCTCTGAAGAACTTTTAGGCCACTCGCTCGTTCATTCATTCATTCATTCACTCACAATTATCCTTCCCTCCTTCATCATACAATTGTTGAGAATTGGTTGCACACTGGATCCTGCACCAGTTGCAGTCTAGTGGGCAGTGAGAAAGCAAAGTCCTTTGCTTTACACTTCAGTTCATGACAACCAACACCCCACCAAATACGTGATTTCAGGGTAGTGAAGATGTGTGTGGGTCAGCCATCTGAGGTGGGATGCTTGGAAGTTCTCTCACTGAACTAGAGTTGATGTAGGTGATTGAGTTCTAGAATAAAATATGATTATATCTTTCTGTCCTTTCTCAGACCAAACATTCTCCAATGTTTGCTCCAAGTTGCTAATGCTTAGGAAAAAAGAGCTGATCTAAAGACTGGTTTTGGATTCCATATATGTCTGATAAGGGTAGTAATGATGGGTTATAGCTGTAACTAGATGTCTTGTGTCCCTGATAGGAAATCCCCTGTCTGCGTGATACTAATTCAGTAATTGTACTCCCTTGTGATTCAGTTATTTTTAGTAAAATTGTATGACGTGTACATAGTATCTGGTTCACCTTATCTCTGCATCACCTTAAAATAGTCACAGTCATGTGACCCAAAGCTTGATAAAGAGGATCTGCTGCCCAATCCAGCATCTATGATAGCTTGTCTCCAAGAGGGATACCTAGTATCTAATTGGACAAGATGCTTCTAGAAAACTCTCCTCTCCTCTGTTCCTGTTCCTCCCTGTGCAGTCTCCTCAGTCCATCAAGGCAGATGCCTGATGTCCTAAGGAACAAGTGTCAGGTGAAAGACTAGATGAGGCACTTAAGGCTGAGCTCTGCTGGTGACCAGTTCCTGGACAGCATGACAATTGCTGCTCCCCTGATGAGGAAACCAAAGGTCCATTTCTGGCCACATGTTTCCAAGGGTCACCTGGAGTCAGGAGCCTGGGACAGAGTTCTGGGGAAGAAAATTCTTGGAGCTGAACTCTTCTTCAGAATCCCAGGGGACCTCTATTCAGGATGTGAAGTTGTCTATAGGGCCATGTTGGTGAGGGAGATTCTGGGGTGATGGGGTGAGACTGATTTCTCTGGGCTAGGCCCCCATCAGATTGTCCTCTCTGCAGTGTGGATTCAGGTGAAGGATTCTGATCAAGTAAGATTTATCTCCAAAGTGTGTGTCCTGCATTCAATGCTCAAACTCTATTATGGGGACATAATGCAGAAAGGGAGGGAGGTACAGTGCAGGCCTGATAATCCTGTGTGTGTGAAGCAGAATTAATCCCACTCCTTCACCCAGGGATCATAGAAGTCACTCACGGTATACTTGGACCTGTCCGGAGGCTTGTTCTGTCTGACGAAATAGATTCACAGTTAGTAGTGTGTAGAATCCGGTGTCTTCCTGGGTGAGGTTCTGGAATAGCAGGGACCCATTTGGGTATATTGTTTCTCGACCACTGAAGGCAGAGCCTGGTTTAGTTGCTTGAGTGGATATCACATATGCGGCAATTCTATGGCTGTTGACTAGATTTTCCCCTTTGTACCAGCGATAGAGTCGAAGATTCTCTGGCAGATTGTGGACAAGTAGAAGAACCTTACTGCCTTCAGCAGCAATGAAGGGCACAGTTTCAACAGTGAGGTGGGCAGAGGTGGGTGGACTCCAGGAGGTTAGAAGTGAGGCTAGGAGGGAGAAGAGAAAAGTCCATCAGCACTGAGATCTTCTACTTGGATGGGGCCAAATAGGTGGGGCCCTGGGTCCTGAACAGGTATCTTTACCCCTCAGCCTTGGGTGCTTGTATGTGTAATTCTACCAGCTTTTGTGTTGGTAGAATTTGTGTATATGTGCATGTCAATATGCATTCTCTACTGGGTTCTTTTACGCCCTTGAACTTGTCATTTCCTCTGCTGGGAACACTGTTTCCCAGATGTCAGCACAGCTCATCCCTCACTGCCCTCAGATCTCTGCTTACCTTCAGGACATCCTGGGAGATACCTTCCCTGACCACGTCCTGGGGAGACCACAGGTCTTCACTTCTTCACTTTTCCCTGCTCTGTTCACTTCAGGGCTCTTGTCAATACCTCAACTCCCCTTCTAAATGTCCTTGCTGACCTGTCCTCCTGATCACTAGGACAAAAGCTCTGTGAGGACAGGGATTAGTCTGATCTCTGTTGGAGGCCAGTGCCTGGAATAGGCTCAGATACCTGTGAATGTGAGAGCTCCTAGAGCCCTGAATGCACAGATTTTTGGGAGGGCCAGATTCTGAGCTTACTGGTTAGGAACAGTGATTAATGCTTCAGTTGTATTTTTATGGGGAATGTCTCATGGACAGAGCTGTTAATATCAATTTTCACAATACAATGCCTTCTAAGGATTGACTGATAACAGAGTACCATGGAGCTTTTCCTCCCCTTTATCAATTCCAATTCACTCTCAGGATCTAAACAGAAGCCCTGTACCTACTCTCAGGGTCTCATCCTTTGCAAGCAGTCTCTGTGCTCGTATCCTCCTATCCACTACCAGGCAACCATGGCTTCTTACCTGTGAGCAGGAGTCCCTGCCAGGGAATGTGCCTTCTGCTGGGAAGGCCAGCGGATGGCTTCATTGTATCTGTTGTTTGCTCTGTCCCTCCTATAAGAAGAGTTTTGCCTCTGGAATAGCTCCCACGCAAGGCTTCTCAGGTGTGTTAGGTCTGCTGTTTTTCCTCCCTCTGAGCTGAGCCTCCTCCCAGGGCAGGAACATTTCCCAGGGTCATATGGCCTGGGGGTGGTGTCTCGGTTCAGGGCACTTCTCTCTCCTCCCTTCTGAGTGCTGCCTCCTGTCCTTTGTACCCTTCCCCTGTGTGACCTTTCAGTACCCAGACCATACTTTTAGAAACAAGGGAGAAGGGGGTCCCTGTCCTTGAGAGGATGACAGGGTCTCCCACTGCACATGCGGGCTGTGTTTTAACCTTGGGACCGTCAGCACCACAGGGAGCATCTAGGGACCTCAAATACAGGGACGTGTTTCCTTTGTGACATAAAAACCAGTTTGGCACTCAGTCTTCTCTGTGTTTGAAATATCCTGGGTATATGGCATTCACATCTAGCAAGAAAGTGACAGAGGTGACTGCAGAGGCAAGAAAGGGCCCAGTTGAGTGAGGACTGGTGAGGGAGACTTGTCCTCTGTATCTACCATCACCAACCTTACCTCGGATCCAGGGACAGTGATCCATAAACAGGTGCCTCAGAAGGATCTACAGGTCCTGAGTGTACAGTGGAAAAGTGGACTGTGGTGGCGAGACGTCAAATGGCCATAGGCTGTATTGTCTTTTGTAGAAAGTTTTAGGGATTACTTTTCTGCCAGTGTGTGCTGTTGGTCAGTCCTGTCCATGTCCTCCATGGGCATCTTCTGTCTTCTGCCTTGTTGACTCTCAATGGTCACCCCACCACTTTTCATGAGGGTTACCAGGATCGGGGATTGCCAGGGACACCTAGCCGAGCAGGGTCTGCAGAGTTCCATGGAGTGGATGGGATGGAGGATGCACATGGCAGCGACCCAGCAGTTTCTGTTGTGGAAATGGATGGAAAATTAGGCTGCATCTCCACCTCCTGAACCAAACCAAGTTCATATCTCTGAAAATTCATTTCCTAAGTGTTGACTATGTGTCCTGATGTCACCCCTGGAAGACAGGGGAAGACCTGTGCCCAGTATCAGGTTCTGCAGCAAGGATGCTGACCAGGCTCCAGATCGCATGAGCTGGCCTGAAGTCTTGTGCACAAGCGGGCTCTGAACTCCAGTCTGCAAACTGGCCCATCCCAGCTTCTGTCCACTGCATGTCTGCAGGCTGTTTGGCACTATGCTATGCAGAATGAGTAGGGAGAGCATAGGAGTTTTTTGGGAGGACTCAATCCAGAACCAGAGGACTGTGTTCCTAGGCAATGAATGACTTAAAAAGGAACCATCTGTCTCTGAGGTTTCGAAACAACACCTGGGAGTGAGACAGGGCCATTGTAGAAGCTGTGTCTGCAGGGGCTGCTCAGTGTCTATGCTCTTGATCTCCTTGCCAGAGGGACATGCAGGTTAGCTGACTAGGGTAGTTATATTTCCTATAAAGGTTTTTAAAAAATTGTTGTATAATAGATATAACATGAACACCTTTGCCTATTTTAGCCATTTGAAGCGCATACTGTTTTTTAACTTTTTAAATTTTATTTTAAAGATAAACCCAACAAAACAAAACAGAATAAATCCAATCAAAACAAAGCAGTAAACTGGTACAGAACTTCGAAGCAGGATAACAGGACATCAACAATGGCTACCATAGTGTCTCTTGTTATCTTCACAATAGTTGTCCATTCCATCAGACAGAGCAAAATGAAACCAAATGAAACAGAATAAAACCAATCAAAACACAACATTGAATAAAGCAAAACAATAAATCTGAACAAAACAAAACAGTGAGAACAATATTGGATTTCAAAAACAAGCTAGAAGGAAATCCCCCATATTTGCCATACTGCATACTGTTATCCTCCCAACAGATGCTCAGACCACTAACCCCAGGCCTGAAAGGTCAACCAAACAACACAAGCATTCAGTCGCTTTTTGTACCTCAGTTGCTATCCACTCAGCCTGTCCCCCAAACCAGCTGGTTGCTTGCTGGGAGCGGGGAGGGTTCTTGATTCTCAGCCTGTGCACCGGTGCTTTCTGGAGGTGCTTTCTGGTTTCTCTTTTCCTGGGCCCCACAGGGCTTGCTTGTGTGGCTTACTGGAAGATCTAATTGGCTTTTTCTTCTTCTTCTTGATGGGCTCCTCCCAGAGCCAGCATGTCTTCTCGAAGTGTATAAACACTATTAATTACAGATAAATGTCACACATGTATCACAACTGTTTCCAGAAATTTTTTATGCCTTGAGCAAGAATTCTATAGATGCTAAGCAATAACCCCACTTGCTCCCCTCACCCATTCCTTTGATTACCTTGAGAATAGTTCCTGACTATGAATCTGCATATTCTGTACTGTATTTATGTGGAACTTTTGAGTCAATGAAACTTTCTTCCTTATTTTACTTAGAATGCTGTTTTCAGGTTGCCGAATGTTTCGTGCTGTAGCTTGCATCATATTATTTTTATGGCTGATTAATATGTGAACACATGTGTGGACCATGTCTGTTTATCCGTTCCTCTGTGGATGGGCCCTTGGGTTGGCTCCACACATTGCCTGTTGTGAAGAATGCTACAGTGAGTGAGTGCCTACTTAAAGGCCTGTTTTCCATTCCGTGAGTCCACATCTAGCAGAGGGAGTGCTGTTCACAGGATAAGGCTGCTTAGCTCAGTTAGGAACTGCCTGTGTTTTCCACAGTGGCTGCAGTATCTCATATTCCCTCAAGGAATGCATAAGGATTCCCAACTCTCCACTCCTTCACAAAACTTGTCATTTTACTTTTTGTTATCAAATATTATAGCATCCCTCGTAGGTCTGGCGTGACATCTCATTGTGATTTATTTGCATTTCCATAATGAGTCGTGATATTGAGTATCTTTTCATGGGCTTAGTGACCATTGATGCATCTCTGGAGACCAGTCTATTGAAGTTCTTTACCCTTTTACATTTAATTATGCTCTTTATCTTTTGTTGGTGAGCCAGGCCAATTCTCTCATATTCTGAATAGGAAACTTTTACCATATATATTATTTACAAATATTTTCTCCTATACTGTGGGTAACTTTTCTTTCTCAATAATATATTTTGGTACACAAAATTTTGTAAAATATTTTGCACCATATTCTAAAAAATCTATATTTGAATGTTCTGTCATCCAGTAAAATTCCAGTAAAACTTGAGTTAAGATTTTACCCTTTGTTGTTCATGATTTTGTATTAAGTCTAAAAATTCTTTGTCAAGTTGGAGGTCATATTTTTTACTAGTAGTTTTTTAAAAAGAAAATGGAATTTGCACTTATATTTAACTCACTCATCTATTTAGTTAATTTTTTTATATAGTGAGTAATAGGATTCCGAAATATTGTTCTTTTGCATGTCATTATTCAACTGTTCCAGTTCATTTTGAAAAGATTTCTCTTCAGCTGTTAGGTGGTATTGACATACTTGTCACTGATCAAATATCAATGTTATGGGGATTTATTCTACATGCTCAATTCCATTCTCTTAGTCTACACGTGAATATTTATTCAAATACTACATCATTTTGGTTACCATACCATTGTAATAAGTTTTCAAATAAGGAAGGATTAAAGTTCAAATTTGATTTTCTTTATCATGGTTTTCAGTCTACTTTGCATTATATTTAAAAATCTACATTTGAATATCCTATCTATCTATCTATTTATCTATCTAACCATTCATCTATATATCATCTACTTTTAAAATGATGTCATACTATGTTGCATTGCCTACTCTGGAACTCCTGGTTTTAAGCAATCATTCCTCATCAGGCTTTGTTCTAGCTTTCAGCGCATGCCACTATAAGATGTTGTTTAGCTATTACCTTACAAACAGTCAGTTAGTAAGGGACAGGGCCTAAGGTAGAGTAGGACTGGTCAGCCTTACAAAGAAATCAGCATGCACCCAGAGTTAAGGGTTAACTCAAATCATATCGATCACTAAGATCACTAAGTTGAGGAATGTAAAGAAAACAGGGGGAAGTGGTTAGTGCAACTGATCTTCTCCTTTTTACTTTGTGCCCTTAATTATACAGCAAGATTCCTGACTGGCCAAAGAGTGCTTGATCAGTGCATGGCCACTGCATGCACTATTTCTCTTTAGGTCATATTAGAACATAGACAGTCCATACTCAAATTTTAAAGGCAAAATCCACCTGGTCTGTTATGGCCAGAGGCCTGACTACCTAGATATAAAAGACCCTAGGCCAAAAGTCTGCTCCGGAAACCTTTTTTTGGGATCCCCTCCTGCCTGTTGGGAGCTCTGTTTCCTATACCTCCAATAGACACTCCTCAGAACAGCCTCCTTTGTCCACAATTTCATTCTTCAGCTTCATGAGATACCAACCTGTCTTGGACAGTAAAAGCTTTGGGAGCTAATCCAGGATTGATAAGGAAGTGAGACTCCAGTTGAAGAGTGTTTTCTTTTCTTCCTCATCTCTCCATTTGCAGCACACCCTCAGCTTTTATTAAGCATGATTGCATTTAGAAAGCAAGCAAGATCTGTGTTTTGTTTTGTTTTTTAATTGGATAGTTTGTGCCTTTACCTCATCAGCCAACTAAATGTGAGTAACATGGCTTGGGCTTGCTAGGCTTGGGGCACAGATTTCGCTGGAGCAGTCTGGCCTGACACCCCTCTCAAGTAAGTAGGGTGGAGTGTTGAGACTGTTCTGCCTCGGTTTCCTTTCTGATTTGAACCTCTGCTGCTGGGGGAGCAATTTAAGCTGTTAATGCTCTCACTCTTCCAAGACCGATGGTTCTTGGGCAGATTGTTCTATTAACTCACCGCAAATGTGGATAAGGACAAGTGTCTTTCAGCATTATGACCTCTTAACATTGACTTTCTCCTCCTGATTCTTCTACTTTATTTATTATTGGTACCAGGGATCAAGCTCACGACCTCACGCTTGCCAGGCAGGTGCTGTGCCGCTGAGCTGTATTCCTGGCCCTGATTCTTCTTTTATTTCTCATATTTTGGAAGCTTATTTTAGAGATGAGTCTTTGGTGTAGTGAGGTTTGGGAAATAGTACTGAGCCCTGTAGATAAAGCTCTCATGTCCTGCATAGATAAATATTGCTGGATTAGGCCTATCTTTTGGGACTCTCATGTCACCTCCCTTGCCCTCCCCGATAAGCAGT
Organism: Cuniculus paca; assembly: GCA_004365215.1. Classification (NCBI taxonomy): domain Eukaryota; kingdom Metazoa; phylum Chordata; class Mammalia; order Rodentia; family Cuniculidae; genus Cuniculus; species Cuniculus paca. The sequence continues at coordinate 22,959 of RJWT010011225.1, forward strand.
AATGCCTGGAAAGGTATTTACCAGGCATCTGATATTTCTTACAGGAATAGGGAGGACTCTTAGTCTCCTGAGATGGGGTCAATGTCCCTGGTTGTAAAGTGCAGATGATTTCCTTGATGGGATAGAAAATATTTTTAGGGAACCTTAGGGGTTTGATGGTAAATTTGGGCAAAAGCAGGTATTAAGGGAGCTAACTGCCACATCCTGGGAACTGCTCACTCCCTTTCTGATTTCTCTCCAGGGAATATCGGAAAGGCTTGCAGCTATGCTCCAATTCTATATTCAGGGATATGTAAACTAGGGCTGGGAAAACCATATAGTGAAACCAATAGCCGTATGGACCAAGTAGTCACAAGATTGTGAGGGAAAGAGGCACAAGTGCCGGTAAGGGCAGACAGTCCAGCCTACCCATTTCCTCTGGGAACTCCAATTCACAGATGCATGCATTGGAAGGATACAAGTTGAGGGACACCTTAGCCATAGGGACAGCACAAATGGGATTGATAGG
>RJWT010011226.1:0-23485 GCA_004365215.1 Cuniculus paca
AAAGGCATGTCTAACTGTGGAAGGGGCTGGCAAAGTGGATTGGAGTATGGTTTTTGTAGAAGAGAGTAGGTCTGAACTGACTCCTGATGGATAAGAATATTTCAGTAGGTAGACACAGATGGAATGGGCATAAGGACAGTTTCTACCTGTGTGCTGAGTGCAAGCAAAGGACCCAGGACAGGAGCAGGCATGTACATTTGGGGAAATATTGGCAGCCAGTTATCACCAAAGTTCTGATGTGAAGCAGGAGCTTTTGTGAACATATTTGCAGGGACAGATCATGGAATAGCATTCTGTATCCTGTCTAATTTTTAGTACTTTCCAAAGCCAACCCTGAGATAAGGTCTTGGGTCTGCACAAATGAGAACAAGAAGGAAAGTCAAGAAAGGTTGAGTGGAAAAAGTTTTTGCAGTGTACCTTTCTGTAAGTCTCCCCACTCTCACCTCCCTGGAGAGTGAGGATCTGGCTTCATCCCTGGAGCTTCTTTGCACCAACTCTTATCTCCCACTGTCCATGGATTAAGACTTCCTCTGGGGATGTTAACCTTTCACTCTACAAACACATACTTTTCCATATTTAAGTCATTTCCATTTTTACTGCCTTGTGGTTGCTGCTAAGTATTCCCCTCAACCCACAGGCGATTAAGCAGAGAACGGAACCGGACTTGGGAAGTTGCTGTGTCCAAGAAGCTGGCTCCAGACCACAGGTAAAGGACACACAAGGCAGAATATGACTCAAATGGGCCATCTGTGTTCTCCTTCGCATCATACCAGTTCATGTTCACCTTGACAGCTTTGCTCATAACATTTGCTGCTTCTTGACCCTAAAATTGTAACACCCTTCAGTTCTCCTTCAAACCCAAAGCTCACCTCATTACCCAGACAGAACTGGTCCTTCCCCTGTAAGCACACAGAATATGTTCCCTATAGCACATTTCACTTGCTATCATGTCCCACCCTTGCCTTTATGTTCTCTGAACCTCTTATCCCATTTATGTTGTTGGTTCCCCAAGGGCAAGGAGAGTTTTGCTATCTTTGCATAACCCACAGTGCCCAGAACATATTAGTATTGATTACTAGCCTTTGGAAAATTAAACCTCTTCAATCACGCAGCCAATCCAGTGCTCCCTCAAAAACACATTCCTAATGCCAAGGCAATAAGCCAAACCATTTATGAGGTAGAGAAATGTGTTGTATTATCATGTAAACCAAATTAGCTTAGTAAAGAGTTTTGACTTTCTGATAACCTTCTGTTGAAAATAAACGAGCTGGTAGGAGTCAGAACAGGGTTGCTACATTTGAAACGAAACTGGAGAATCAGAACAGATGCAAGACATAAAAGAGAGACAGTACACTGGCTTTAAATGCATATAAACATGAAACTTTGATGTCTTCTTCCTTGCGATTTATTTAAAATTGTTTTTCTCCTGTATCACTTTAATTTTGGATACAATCATTTTCTGTAAGTATTGGGATGGGTTACATATGTACATTTTTTAAATCCAGATTTTATTATTTATTTTAGTATGTATTTTTTAACAGGTCAACTAGCATGGAAATCCTGGGCTTTAGGAGGTCTGAGTCTCATTTTTATATTTACCCAGAGAACATGCTGTTTCTCACTAAAGTCACTTGAACTATATGGGCCATTTTCTCTTGTCAGCTTCTTGTAAGCTTTGAACTCAAAGAAGAAATACACAGCAGGATAATCTAGCCCTTTGAAATTTGGGACAGCTAGGAAAGATGCACTGTGGTATTGATTCGTAATAAGCTTTGTTCAGACAACATCTATCCATACGATGAAGATTCCTTTTGGATTAAGATGTCCAGTGGTTATAAATGAAAAACAGTTCTCTCTTTATTTGGGGTTCGGAGATGGTGATGGTGGTATGAGTATATAATTTTCAGTTATTTCCTTTGTGGAATTTTAGGCATTGGAAAAAAAAGGCATGTCCTTTCATTAGTGGCAAAAAGGAAAGGTAGTGTAAAAGCTGTGTCATTTTAGAAGTTAATACATCACACAGTTTTCCTTGCATGGAGCAGAAGGACCTAAAGAAGCCGCGCTCCTAGGCTCTTTTTTCTGGTACTCACTGTTTGTCAAGCTTTCACAATATGCTGGGCAAGGTCCTAGTGCTTTAGGAGCTGGATGTTCATCAGCTCATTTATCCTCACCAGGACCCTCAAAACTGCATCCATCAGTCCCTTTTTAGAGATGAGGAACTGGGATCAGGGAAGTGAGATGCCTTAGCCAAAGCTGAGAGGTAGGAAAGGTAGAACTGAAATAAGGATGGAGATCTGTTTGTCTTCAAAGGCCAAGCACTAGACTACATTAGACTACACTGCTTACCTCCATCCAAAAAAAGAAACACTTCACTGGCCACCTGTTGAGCGTTTACAGACTACACCTTTTACTGGTCTAAGAGAGATGAGATAGGTCATTTCAGAAGGCATTATTTCTAACTATTATCACTATTTTAACATTTAAAATTATTTGGTTTTTGAAGGGATTAACTATAAATAATCCACTTACACTGGTTCCATACACAGTATTCCTGGAAACTGTTGAAAACGGAGTCTTGTCTGGTAATTCCCAATTAGCCACATAACCCCAAATAGAATTGCTGGGATCTCAGTGCTCCGAAATTCCAGATTACTTTTACACATCAGATACTGATAATTACATGAGTCTAATTAATTATTTTCTTTAATAAACACTTAAATCTTAACTATTTAAATCTGGACCTGCTTTATGCGGTATTAACGCTTTGGCATAATGGTGCCTCTCTTTAGGAGGCAATCAGGACATACAAGTCTCCTATTAAAACCCTTTCAGTGTATCTTACTGTTTTAGTTTCCCTTTCTTTGATTTCTTGTGAGGCTGAGTTATTGCATGTATTAGTTCCTTTCATTTAATTTAGAGGCAGCTAGAGTACACTATCTAGAGTACACTAAAAGAGTCTTTGAATGGAATCTTTCCCCATCTGTACCCTGTGCTCCATAATTTTACAGCTGCCTAGATGGTGAGACACTTAGAGAAGAGAGAAGCAGCGTGATAAAGAGTCTCAGGTCTCATTTTTACTCCTTTGCAAGGAACACAAAGTCTTCCTTTGCTATGGATTGTACTGGGGACTCCCAAAACATACCCTAAATCCCTAAGATGTTTGAAAGTGACCTTATTTGCAAACAGACTCTTTGCACATGATCAAGTAAGACAATGTTATGAGGTTGGGCCATAATCCAATATGATGGTTTCCATATAAAATTAGAAATTTGGACCCAGACAGAGATAGAGGGGGAATGCTACATATGAGTAGAGTATTGCTGTCATAAGCCAGTGGTACAAAATGTTTTCAGCAAACCACACCAGAAACAAGATTCCCCCGCAGGTCCTCAGAAAGAAACAACCTTTCCCTTAGACATCTACCCTCCAAAACTCAGACAGCAAATTCATATTGTTTAAATCAACATGTGTGTGCACTTGCATTCATGTGTGCATGTATGTGTGCATGTGGGTATGTGTGTATTCTACAGTAACCTTAGGAAACTAATACAAATAGTCTCCAGTTTATACTGGTTTGACTTTTGATTTTTCCACTTGGTGATGATGGGCAGGTGATACACGTTCCATAGAAACTGTACCTTGAATTTTGAATTTTTATGTTTTTCTTGTATCTAGTGATACAAGAAATGATAATCTCTTAGGATGCCAGACAGCAGTAGTGAGCCACAGCTTCTAGCTAGCCACAGGGTCAGGGGAAAAACTGGTGTTTTGGTGTGCTGTGTTGTCTAGATGGAATATTTGGTAGGTTAGGTGTATTAAGCACATTTTTGACTTACATAATTTTCAGCATATGATAGAGTCATCAAGATGTAATGCCTTAAAGTATTGAAGAGAATCCTTTCTCCCAGAGTTGGGGCTGCTCCTCAGTTCTTCTCCCCCTTTCCTCAGAAGACATCCATTTCCTTGGCACTTCCGTTAGTCCACTTTAACAGGGATCTTTCACCATAGTCATCTTGTTTGTAGATTCCAGCCCAAAGGACAAACCATATTAGGTAGGCATTAAGCCCTTTGTCCAAAAGGGCATCATATGGAGTGGAAAGAAGGCCAGCACCTCTCAGTCAGCAATGAAATACTAGTATCCCAATTATGTAAACCTAATACCTGAAGAAACAGCCTAGTTTTGCTTCATAACTGCAGTCAGTAAGTCTCCAGTCTCCATTCTCTCTGTTATGACATTTCTTTCATATAAGCATGCCATTTTGGAGAATCTAGTAGGAAGGAGTTAGTTTAGGTAGACACTGCACATTAGAATACTCATTTAATGTTGATTCTTTGTTTTTTCATTTTTTTTTTGTACTGGGGATCAAACTCACGACTTTGCATTTGCCAGGCAAGCCTTATGCCACTGAGCTAAATCCCCGGCCCTCATTTAATATTGAAATACAGGAAAGGATGAGAGAATAATTAAGTTTCCCCCAAGGGCTATGTGAATGTGGTGCTAATTTGGGTACACAGACAAACCTGCAGGAAGAGAAGTATGAGCCTTGCTGAATGGGTCTGTACCATCAGCGATCTCCCTTTGACTGTCAAGGATGATTTTCTGACATTAATTACTCAGAAGAAAAGTTTTAGTATAGTTTGTTTAATCATTATGCCAACCCTGAGCCATAGTTTATTAATTATTTGTAAAATATACTAATTCTATGCTTTCCTTTTCACAATTAAAAAAATAGAACTGTCTGAGTAAAGAGATTCTGGAGAGAGCCACGGCTTACAGGAGACGACATCTTCATTACTGTCTTACCTTAGTCTTCAGTAATTGCTTTCAGGATCTCAGAATTTTTAAGAAATGGAGAAAGGGGTAGAAAGAGAAAAGAGGAGCATGAAGGAGAGGAGAATACAAGAGAAAGAGGAGGAGAAGCAGCAGGAAGAAGTGATCATGAAAGGGCTCCATTAGACTTGAAAGTAGCTCATTCATATCAAGACAGATTCTGAGTCCCCTTTCCTTTTTCCCTGCAGTCTCAAGAGCTCCAGTCACAAGAACTATGTGTTCAATAAGACTGAAAGAAAGTCTTACCTCCAACTGAAATAGGGTAAGGGGAAACATTAGCCTGTCGAGTGATTAGATAGCTCTTTGGCCACTGTATGTTACCTACCCTTTAATGATCCGATGGAGGTGGGGGGTAACTCTGCTTCCTATATGGTAGGCAGGGAATCTGATATAAGCAAAGCAGTGAAATCCTCTCTAGCCTAAAAGAGAGGTTCCAGGTTGCCTGAAATTTTAGAAATTTTAATCTGCCCTTGTTGCTTTGTAGTGACTTCCTTTATCTTCATTCATTCAACACATACTGATGGAGACTTGCTGTGTGCCAGGCATTGTGCTAGACAGGCCCTGGGGCATGACAGTAAATCCAGGAGAGCTCCTGCTGTCATTCAGTTTACATTCTAGCAGGGGTATCAACAGTATGTATTTACATATGAATAGGAAATCGTATGTTATGGGCATAAAGAACACCAGAGTAGGAAGCCAGGTGTGGTGGCGCATGCCTGTAATTCCAGCACTGGAGAGGCTGAGGCAGTAGAATCACTGCAAGTTTAAGACCAGCCTGGACTACAAAGTGAGCTCAAGCCCAGCCAGAATGCATAGTGAGACCCTGTCTCAAAAAAAAAAAAAAGCCAGAGTTAGGGGAAGAATGAGCCTTGCTTAATGGATCTGTTCTCTTTAGGTAGCCTGGCTAGGGTAGGTGTGCTGACAGACTATGTTAGCATGGAGACCAAAAGGCAGTAAGTGAGCAGACCAGGGTGCCTTATGGATTGTTGTATTCAGGGTTTACAAGGGAAACAATTTAATACACGATACATAATTTATAGGATTATTTTATAATATTCACCCAAAGAGTTAAACACAAAAGAGTGCGAGAGATCTGTCCACACACCAGAGACCAACAGAATCTAGCTGAGTGCTTGCAGCCCATAGTAATGTCCTGCACAAGTCCAGCTGAAGACCTAGAGACAAGGCCAATGTCCTCCACGAGTCCAGCCGGAGGCTTAAAGCCCATGACAATGACTATGCAAGTCTGTATCAAGGATCTGCGCTGGGAAGCTTCCAGTGGTGGAATCTTGAAAGTCTGCACCAGCGGGATGAAGGATCTGTGCCAGCAAGCTGAGGGTTCTGCACTGGAGCCAGGAAGCAATGCTCAACATAATGACCAGAGCTCCCCCAAAGTGAACCTCAGCCATCCTCAGCAACAGCAAGGTTCCAAGCTCCTCCAAAGATGAGAAAAACTGAGTTCATGTCAGGAAAGCCAGTGCAACAAGCTTTTCCAGGAGAATCAACAGCCCACGTCCTACTCTCTTTTTTAAGCTGTTGGCAGCAATCCTCAGTAGGCCTTCCACACTGATTTCATCTGGGTGTTACAAGTTGCCCACTAGTTGTCAATCCACCATATGAACTAACATTTCAGGTAGAAGGAGAGCAAAATAGGGAAAAGGCTGACTTGACTTGTTTGAGGAGTAACAAGGAAAGTGATGCAAAATTAGTAACTCGCTACTATGGGAGTATGAAGTTCTGGTTCCCATTCTTTGTAGGCCAAAAAGTCATAGATAAAATTGATACTAGAGAGCCCTGAAGGACATGTCTGACAGATACATGGCCTGAAATCTCACTCCCTCTCGGCTTTTCACACTTCTCTGTCCTGTTCTCCCGGTTTCCTTGATGGTCCCTCTTCACAGCACGTCTTTTTTTCCTTTTTCTTTTCCTTTTTTGTTAATGCCTGGAATTGAACATATTAGGCAAGTGATGTATTACTGAGCTACAACCCCAGTATCATAGCATGTCTTATTAAACCACTTGACTAAGGGTCCTCACTTCAAGTTCTGTTTCTAAAACAGTAGCTGTCTTATTTTGTTTTCTGTTGCTATAACAAAATACCTGATTCCCAAAAATGTATAAAGAGAGATTTGGAATTGTAAGGGCATGACATCAGCATCTGCTTGTCTGGTGAAGGTCACATCACAACATGGCAGATGACACTGTTTTGGAGAGTACACATAAGAGGGAAGAAGCAAGAGTGATTCAAGGGTCAGGTGCACTCTTTTTATAACAACTCACTCTTGTAGGAACTAACCAAGGTCCTGTGAGAGCTACATTAATCCCCTCTGAAGGCAGCACCCTTAATGACCTAACCAGTTTTTCACTGGTCCCTACCTCTTAAAGGTTCTACCACCTAAACAATGCCTATGATAAAAAACAAACAAACAAACAAACAAAAAACCTCTGGAGAACACCTTCAACCCATTTCCAAAACCCATTTGCACCAGGGAATTCTATGCAAATGAGCCTATGATCAATATTTGACTTACTGTTTATAAGAATTCAACTGATTGGTGTATGGAAAACCAAGAGGAAGTAAGAATGGAACCAGGACCCGTTGAGGTTTTTGCAACCACTGAGGGTGTCTGTGGTAAGCAGGTGAAAAGTGATTAGAATCTGAAACTATTTTGAAGACATAGTTCACAGGATTCAATGACAGATTAGAGATGGAGGTGTCAGAGAAAGAACAAAATCAAGGATGATTCCATAGGTTTTGGCCTAGGAAAGTAGGAGGAAGTGCTGACTTACCGAGATGGAAGAAGGCAGTGGCAGACCAGCTTTTCTGATTTCTCATATTTGCTTTGATTCATGGTTATAAGTGGGGATCCAGATACCTATATGATCATTATATGTGTATTTTCACACTATTGATGGTTCAAACACTGATGCCTTCAGCCATTAAAACATAATTGATATCTACAAAGAGCCAGGCCTGAAGGCAGACTAATGCTCTTGCCCAAATCTCTGAATCCTGGCTGAAGTTTCTACATAGGGTTATTAATAAATCAAGCAGTTAATTAATCAACTCAATGCATAGGATTTTAAGAAAGACTAAATTTGTCCTGAAGGGTTGATTATCTTTCTACAAGAAACAGTTTGCAAGCAGAGCATAGTTTTTAGTTTTAAATTTCCTAGTTTCTGCTCACACAAATTAAGGATGGCACGTCAACCTTCCCCATAGTCTTCTGGTTTCTGACACTCTGACCAACCCTAGTATTACTTAAACATTCTTCTCTTTTTATTATAAAAATGTCATCCTGCAGATTAGTGGAAACTTGTTCTTTTTGTGTAATTTATCCTTTGAGGCTGAAGGAAAACCTTCACAGGGGATATAAAAGCAATCAGGCATCCATTTAGGAAAAAAAAAGCTGTGATTATTTTTTGTATGTGGTTTTATATCATTTCACTTTTTCAATATGTCTATTTCACATAATTTATTACTTGACACTTTTTATTTTCAATCATTTTTGGTTGCTTATAAATAAACATGCATTAATGTCAAGAGAATTAGCATTCCATTATAAACTGTATACAAGCTGAAAAACTGGCTTCAGTGAAGTTCCCATCTTATTTGGGACATGCATATAGATTGGATGATGCTTGTCTAGAGAATTAAATGCTGGCACACTTTTTATCTTTGCTAAATAGAAGTACTTCTTAAATGGAGACAGTGATTTCCAGAATAACATTATGCAGGTGAGAATTATGCATTTTAATGTTGTTCTGTTTAGAAGTTAATCTTAAAGTAATTTAAATGGTAGTTTAAAGGATGACTATGTGCATCTCCCCAGAAAGAATCCTGGGCCATAGTATGACTCCATATGTTTATGTGTCTTTAAATATGATCGCTTTGTCTACAATTTCTTAATATAACATTTATATAATTTATTAGAATACTTAAAATGAAAGAGAGCATTTCTTCCCCAGTCATCAAGACAGATCAAGCTTAAACTTCTCTGTGTAAATTTAGGAATAGAACAAACCAGGTTTGTTCACTACTCTTGGGATAAAGTTCATTGCATACCTTACCTGGGCTAAGGTAGCAGAGTAATGAGAAAAAGTTATATAATATTTTGAGTAATTTCTTAGTATAATGTATACCATGTAGATACAGTCTTGTATTTATTTAAATAAAAACCTTGTATAAAACTAAGACCAGTCTGCCAAAGGCCACAGGAAAAACAGTGATTGAACTGAGCCTCTCCATTTTCCATGAATTCGTATGTGGTTGTTGCCTTCACTACTCAGAGGTCCCTAAGAACCTTACCCTTTCCTTACTTAAAGAACATTCAAGGGCCCCATCTGAAACAGCTGCCTTGCAAAGAGATACCAATTCTTTTTGAAATTTGCATTTACTAGCTTTGTTTTCCTTCCAGATTCATAGCCTGAGACAAATCCCTATAGATACTGGAAAAATGGCTCCAAAACCAGACTTCACAGGAGGCAGCACACCTAATCAGAGATTTTTGCCTATTGGTAATGGAAGAACCTAAGAATGTATAGTATTATAAGAATATAAGACAAGAGAGAAAGATAGCAAAATATAACGGTATGGACCCACTTAGCAAAGATTTTGCATCCTTGAGCTATCTCAATAAGCTAGTATTTAATAGTTCTTGCATGTATTGAATGAAATAAGATTGAACACTAGCCTCTTTTGTATGATCTTGGAACTGTTAGAACTTCCTTAGAAGAATGCAGAGGAAACAAATCCAAAGTGTTATGAAGATAAGAATAATAGTTGATTTATTCTATCAATTTTTTGCTCACAACTTACTCTCCCTGTGTTCTCAGGAGGGGTCAGAGGACACATTTTTCAGAAAAGCACTAAAAAAAGGCAGTGATGAGGTAGCACCATTATTCTTGTGTGTGTGTGTGTGTGTGTGTGTGTGTGTGTGTGTACAAAGGAAACAATGTTCAGTAAAGCTCTGATTTCAGCACCAAATCAGATTCCTTTCCCAAACTAGAAGTACGACAGAGACAGAGCTCCTTGAATGAATGGTGACCAAGATCTCCTTGAAGAAAGATGCCACAAGACTGCCACATCTCCCTCCCAGAATTTCCCTACAGTGGCAATTTATGGGGCCGACTATACTCAATAAACAGATACAACCAGACTCTTCAGAGATTACACTACAGTGCTTATAAATGAATGCAAACACCAACCTTTGTGATCTACCAGGGGCTTAGAGAAGTCAGTTGATAAATCAAGTTTAAGCCTGAGTTCATTTAGAGCAAGACCAGTGGGTCTGCAAGCCGACTCTGCAGCTATTTTTCCAGTTTTTAGATACATAGGATAAATGAACAGATATGCTTGACAACTGGCACAATATACACATTGACTATCCTGGTCACTCCCTTGGCCATGCAGTGAGGGTTGCATTATGCTAGGAAGTGTCCAGTGGAATCACCTGGAATGCATTTTCTATCAAAATAACAAATAAAAAACGTTAGTGCTTTCTAAAGGGAAATGCAAAGATTAGTTCCACCGTCAGAGACTTTCAGAGAGATTATTTCTATCATATTCTCTTTTGTCTCTTTACTTAACTTGTGCAGGAGATAGATTGCTCTCGGAGAATAAAAGTGAATTATAATAAACTTATTCAGATGCTGACTCTAATTACATTTATCTTTCCACCTTTGGCCTTTTTATTGGGGCATCTCAGACATAAACTTTGCAAATTGTTGTGAAGATATGAATGCAGCATCTTCTTTATTTTTACACCCCTTTACAGATCACCGGAAGTAGTTTACCTTCACTTGAAAACTACAGTATTATACCACTTCCAACTTTCTGTCCTTGTCACAGAAACTAGTCTCTTTCAACTCAAATGGTGAGCTTCAGATAACACTATCACCCTTGCTTTGGAGACTTAGAAATGCAAAGCCTGAGGTTCCATTCTAGAATAACTAAGCCAATGTCTGATTTTTATAAGATCCGTAGGTGACAGGAATGTACCTTAAAAGTGTGAAAAGACCTGATTTTGTCTAAAGCAACTTTGATCACATCACTATCTCAACAGGATAACACATTAGTTCACTAAATAGATAACAAGACTGGCTGAATCAAGAAGTAGCAAATACTCAAAATGAATTTGTAAAATATACTCATGTTGGAAGATGGGAAATAAATCCTAGGAAAATTCAGGGGATTGCTACCTCTGTGAGAGTTCTAGTTGTCCAGTGTCCTCAAGAATTTTGAGATAGCTTATATTAAAAGAATAAGTCAAAGTAAATAGTTCCTACTACTAAGATAGAATCACAATTTTTGGTGAGAATTTTGCATATGTAGCATTTGAATGTGCTATTCCACGTATTTTCTGAGTTTTTACCCAGATCAGCAGTTGTTTCCAGAGAAAGATGAAATTTTGCAGCAGGTCCAGGTTACAGTGAAAACTGATTTCCTCCTTTATCCATGTAACCCAGTAGATTCAATTGTAATGGAATTATCTGTCAGTCATAAAGTTTTGATATCATACTTTTGGGAATCCTAATAAAAGAATCACAGAGTGAAACCCTACAATTTGGGTAGGAAGGCATGCCCTATTGTGTAGAGAAATATTCTCACTTTGAAAACACTGTGACTAACTTGCTGCTTGGCCCTAGCCAAGACTGTGACTGACCATAAAATACCAAGTATTACCATTTAGATCTAAAATGTCCACCAAATCTCATGTTCAGAGGTGGGACTTTTGGAAAGTGTTTGAATCATGCAAGTGCTTTGTTTATCAGTGAATTATTCTGTTGATATATTCATAGCTGAATGTGCTATTAGGAAGTGGGACCTGATTAAAAGGGGTGGGTCATTGGAGATGTGACCTGAAAGGGTTCGTTCTTGTTCTTAACTCCTCTTGTCTCTCTCTCTTTCTCTCTCTGCTTCCTGCATGCCATGGGTTGAGTAGGTTTCCTCTGTTGTACCCTTTCATCATGCCATTTCTGACTTGGAGCCTACCAACCGTAGACTGAATGCCCTGAAACTGTGTAGCCAAAATAAACTTCTTTTCCTTTCAGCAACTAATATACCATGTGACTATGCCATTTGAGTTACATCTCATGGATTAGGTGTTGTGTGCTCCACCAAGTCATAAATCTGTGCATGTGTGAAAGAATTCTGTTATCAAATGAACATGCTATATGTGAGACTGGACTTGAGCAAATCACGGTGGTATATGCAAATTCATGTGCCAGGGCCTGATTCTCACTGTAATAACTAGTGATGCATACTCACTTCCCCGTAGCCCACATAGAAAATTTCATATCACTACCAAATGTAAGGAATAAAGAATTTAGGCCTGTTGTACAGATAATAAAATGCTGTCACAACTGTTTAGGTTTATGACAATTCTATAAAATGATCCCGAAGGACATACGAGAAAGGAAATACTCTCAGTAGAACTTTAGCGGTGCATACAGTTGTTATGTTTACCTGGAAGGATAAATATACACAGATTATAAATTTATGTCAATTTATGGGCAGTAGCTAATTGCTTGGCCAGATGGCCCAAATAAGTAAATTGAGGAGCAATTACAAGGAAGACTAAGAAAGAAGTACATAGATGGAACTAGCTCAGAATGGGTATGAGAATATTGATGTTTGTGCAAGGGGTTATACAATACTTCTTTGCATTATTTCTATCCTCTTTTCTGTTTTGCTTTTTAAAATAATTTTTAAAAATGAGTTCTTAGTATTCAGTGGACAATACTAGATTCAGTGGACCTCAGTCAGTCTCTTTCTCTAGTAATGGGTTTATAAATACAGTGGCCTTGGCAGAAAGCATGAAAGTTAATTCATGGGTTTAACAAGATGGATAGCAGCCATTGTTGAGGGTCCAGAATGACAACAGAAGAGATCACATGAGTGGTCTATATGGGAGACTAGCCAAACCTTTGGTGACTAGTAATCACATTAGAACATTATATCATGAAGAAGTCTGCAATTTTAATTACATGAATAGTTACTCTAGACATCATTTGTTTACCTTTCCTGTAATGATTTTACCAGAAATTTTACCTGAATTAGTATTTTTTGTACCACAAAGGTATTACAGTCAACATTGCTTCTGACAAAGACACTCAATTTATATAGAAAGAAAAGATACAACCCAATCAGTGGACTAAATCAGCAATTACACACCTTAATTCCAGCATCACACAGCTTCCAGCATCACACACCCTAGATCCAGCCACTTCTGCAAAGTTCTACCTATGAGTACATGAGGCTTAGGGGGAACATCTAGAGATAAACCATAACAATGCCTAAAGTCTCAGCTTATAGTACTGGCTGGAGATACTCATGCTTTATTGTCAAGGAGAAGTGGGGGAAGATATAGAATATTATACATTTGAGGCAGAAAAAATATATATAAAACCAGGATATTTTCTTATGGGACTTTTAGAATTTACATTATTAATTAAAAGTTATTTCAAGACTACTATAATACAATACTGGAAGACCACTAGTGGCTCTATAAATGAAGGTCTGTGGTATACTTTGAATGTGTGTCTTCTGATTTCATGTGGAAATTTAACCTCTAATGAAATAGTACTAAAAGATGGGACCACGAATAGGTTATTAATTCATGAGAGCTGTAACCTCATAAATGGATTACTATCTTTATTAAAAGTTTGTGGAAATGTTTGCCCCTTCTGTCCTCCTGATCATATGAGAACAGAACTAAGGATCATTTTGAAACAAAGAATGAGCCCTCACCAGGTACCCAATATGCTGGTCCTTGCTCTTGGATTTCCCAGCCTCAGGAACTGTGAGATATGTTTCTATTTTTTATAATTTACCATGTCCAAAGTATTTTTTCAGTAGCTTGAACAGATCGAGACAATTTGGGGGAGAGCGCATTGTAGTCCTAGCTAGTATAAATAAAAAATTAATCCATGGAAGGAAAAAGCCAAAATGACCTCATGACTATTTTTAGAACTGTGACGTATATTTTGTGCTTGGTTTTATCATATGAATTCTTTTGTATTAATAATTTATTTCTCTTTATTTAAATGAATATCAAAAGAGAAATTACTGAGGAAAAGAATGAGAATTAGAGAAAAGGCAGAATAACTTTTGAAGGTTTTGTTTTCCATTTTGGGACACAGAGTAAGCACAATATTATTAACACAAGCTGTAATTGTATATTTTAGACATCACCATGACATTATTTGAACACTTAAACACAGGTAGAGAAGAGTGGATGTTTGCTTAGTTAATGAAGAGCTGGACTGTGTCAATTCTCATGGTCGTCACCTTCAATTCCTTCTTCATTTTTCTTTGCATTTGAAAAAGTCTAGCTCTGCACTTTGCAGAATCTTTTCATTATATGGTCCTAGGATATTGTATGTGATGGAAGCAATTGCAAAAGATTTGGAAGTGGGCAAGAATAAGTTGTTATTTCAGCAGGAGTATCTTTAAGTAGGCAGCTGAGATGGCCTGCATCAGCTTTCTGTGGCTTCTGGGAAATCCTAAAACCAAGCATTTGTGGGGATTCTCATGGGTTCTAGTGAGCCTTGTAAGCATCACCCTGGAAATACAGACAGCTCTTTACCTCCAGAAAGTGATGTCTGGGGAAAAGAATGAATCTTCACTTTCTGTTCTTCCCTTTGGTTGTTGACTACTGCCTACACCCAACTGCAGCTGCTCCTTTGCCACCATTCTCACCTGGCCCTAGTAACTCTCACATCTTGAAAGCAACTGATGGAGAAAGCAAACTTGGGCCAATCAGGGAACATTCTTTACCAATTATGTTATGTCTCAGCTCTCGCCACTTTCCACATGCTCATTTTCATCACTTGATAAACTTGTTCACTGGGTACCTCCATGCAACCATTTAAGAATTTCCTATTTAATATTACATTTTTTCTCTGATTTCCCATTCCTCTATGCAACCTTTTAGATTCCTGATTCCTAAGTTTTCTGTCGTGTTGGGATTTATCTCCACATTCTCAAATGTTAGCCCAGGGTTTGTCATATACTCTGTTCTCTATAAATGTTTGCAGAACAGAGTCTTACAATCTGAGTCAGTTACCTGCAGTCTGCTAATTCTAATTTCAACTCACTGCTTCCCAGGCCCCTGACATATGGTACTACAAATTACCAGCTGTAGCCCAAAGTCAAATACATAGGCAGTGTGCTTAATCAGGATTGGAGAACCAGAAGTGCAGGAACTACCTGATGAATCCCCAGATTGATTAAAATATTGAACAGGAAAGTAGGTGTTTTCCTGTGAGTCAAGTTGGTAAGGAAAGAGATTGGAAAAAAAGAAAAATGGCAAAGGAGCAGAGTTGGAAAAAAAAAGGCATCAGAATTTATGGTGTATTTTTTTCTGAATTAAAATTCAATAGCCAAACTTTGGGTCATTTTGATGTTTCTAAGTCTGTAGTAACCAGTCTTCAAGATTATCCTCAGTGACCCCTACCTCATGTATTCACACCTTTATGTAGTCTCCCACAGGGTACCATGACTGGCCTATGAAAGCAACAACAAAAGAGAGAGGTGAAAAATGTGACTGAGGCTGTCATAAAATACATCACAGCTTTTGCTTTGCTGTCTTCCTTGGATTGCTTGTTCTGAAGGAAGCCAGCCGCCATATTGTAAGGGTACTCAGGTGGTCACTGGGGAGACTTTTTATGGAATGGAGGCTCCAGCAACAGCCAGCTAGGGACAAAAGACTGACCACTATCTACAGACTAAACTCCAGAAGAGCCTTGAGTACATGGTGGTCTCAGCCAGCACCTTAACTACAACCCACGAGAGACCCTGATCCAGCACCATCCAGTTAAGCTGCCTCTGGATTCCTGACTCTTAGAAACTGTGAAATAAATGTTCATTGTATTAAGCTAGTAAATTTTGAGGAAGTGAGTTTCACAGCAAAAATACAAAAGCCTAAATTGAAGGTTGCAAATTAAGAACTGAAGGCAACTTCTTACACGCTGTCAGGGTTTTATATTGTAGGGGAGGGACAAATTGTTTTTAGAATTTTTCCATTATTGTTAACATTAATATCTGGGAGATTTTTTAGGAATTCGGTTTCTTCCTTTAAAGCAATAAAAAAAAAATTAAAACAAACCCTATTGTCATGACTGTAGTGTCTAGGGCTTGGTCTATTCCATGCATTTTATATCCAATAGCTTTTAATTTTGTAAACACACACACACACACACACACTCACACACACACACACCCTTGTCCCTGACTCTAACATGATTTCACTCATTGGAAAATTATCCATGTCTTAACAGGAGCTGTCTTTTTGTATTATATTTTGTCCTTTTGTATACTGTTCACTTGCTGTTAGTTTAAAATATATTTTATCAGATGGAAGAATTCTGCCAAATTAAGAATTCTGCTGTCAAATTGCTCATCAGAAACACCAGGAAAACTCTAAAATGTAAAGATTTACAATCATGGCTTATCAAGAATATGGTTATTACGTGATAACATTATTATATTTCAAAAGATCAATTGAATTCTCCTTATCCTGTCTGCAGACGAGTCAAGGCTTTGTAGGAAGCAGTGTGAAATGGGGATTTGATCCAAGGAGAAACTGGGTTCTAACTCTTGGAAATGTGGACTCACAGTGGGAAGATCTGGGCCAGGTCTCTGCGGGTAGGAAGGGAAAAACAATAAAATGGGAAGACAAAGCAGCAATACCAAGTCAAGGGACTCGGTGGAATTAAAAACAAGAAATGGAACCAAGAGGTCAAACAACTGAGAGCAGGTGGTCAAGAAGAAACGAGAGGAGTCTAGGATGATTAATGTGAAAAGCTTTGGTGTTCTCTCAGATCTCTCTTATTAATCCACAGAGCCATGAGACATTCTGATGTGGCAATGGAGTTTTAGGAACTTTGCCAAATAAAGGACTGCTTTGAGAACTCATCATAAAGATTGTCCACATGATATGGCAGGTGTCTAGCAACCTAACCTTCGAGATACAGAATATCCCAGTGATTACTTCCAATTATTTCGTCCCCTCCTTTGAGATGTCCTAATATTTCAGTGCACTGGGGCAGTGGTAAATAGGCTTCCTTTGAAGAAAAGGAAAACTATCAAGGCCAGGTACACCACAGTTTCTTTGGGTACTGTCCTGATAGATTTAAGTGAAAGATGATACTTTAAATTTTGTGCACATCTAGTTAAAAGGAATTATATTCACATGCAGATCATATATTTGGCTCATTTCTTAAACACACATTTTATGCCATGCATTCGAGAAATAAGAAGTCAAGCCAAGTTTTATATAGCCCACATCATTTTACACATTTTAGAAGGTTAATAGTAAAGATTCTCAGCAAGTGATTTTGGGTGCTTTTTTAAAATTTGGAGATTCTACAGCTGATTATAGATTTAGAAGGAGTTGAATAGTCTCAATATTTCTTTTTTTCTTTACTTACCAGAGAAGAGTAGGGAAAGAATTGCTAAGCAGGAAAGAATGGTTTTGCTAGTTTCCATAATCCCTTCCACCACCATCTTCCTTCAGGCAAAAGTTAGCCTGTATTTCTAAGTGTCTGGATATAAACATGCCTGTATTAAAACATTCGCCTTGTTTATAATTTTATGATTTATCTATATATCTTTATTTTTGGTTACTGTGGCTTTTTACAGCTTTCTAATTTATATAGCCATTTGTTTAGACTGTCAAAACATTTTTAATTTTAATTACTGTGTATCATGCCTGAGGGTGTAAAACTGTCAGATAAATCTGAGACTATGCATAAACATGTGGGGAACTGCATGTGTTATCACTCAACAATTGCTAGTGGGCAGTTTTAAAATGCTTTTCTAGGGGGGTGGTTGCCTGGCTTTTCTTCCCTCTTCATGGCTGCACAGGATGACATTGTCGGAATGGGTGCTGGACACTTCATCACACACCACATATCTGTGACCTTGGCACAACAAGGACAAGCATTTGTGATGGACATTCACAGGCTGGGGACCTCTGCAGATGGATGATGGAAGAGCATTTAATGTTCAGACTTGTCAGACTGAGGAAATGGATCATCAACCTAGCACTTCAGTTTAAAAAAAATAATTGAGGAAAAGAAGTCAGGCTTCTTAATCAATGAAATAGTATATTTGACTGGAAAAGTGTGATCATTAAACTTGTCTTTTTATGAAGTCTCTCCATACTATAGACATGTATATATAGGCATCAATATATTCATCCATCCATCTATCCACCCATCTGCCCATCTATCCATCAATCTATCAACATGAAAGTTTTATATTTGAGATTAGAAGACGTGAACTTGAGCTTAGGACTTCGTGATGTTATTAATTAACTGTTATAACCTTGGATTAATTCTTTAATTATACTCTGGTCAGTTAAAAGGCTTTTAGAGCTAACCTAGCACTTTATTTAATATGAAGTCTAGATATACATTGAAATAGGGATCTAGAATATATCTATATTTATCTTATAATTTCTTTTTTTTGTTTGTTTGTTTGTACTGGGAATTGAATTCAGTACCTCGCACTTGCCAGGCAGGCGCTGTGCCTCTGAGCTATATCCCTGGACCTGTAATTTAATTTTTTTCTTTTTTTTTGTAATTTAATTTCTGTAATGATTGTTTTTGTGCTACTTTTAGAGAGGACTTGATGCCCAGGAAAGATTGCTTCTATCCTCTGCCTATCCCAAGTAACTTAGTTCAAGAATCACAATAGGTGTATGAACAACCATTTCAAAGAAGGCAAGAGACACTAGGGTAGCCATTGTTAATCTTCTGTTGTTATGTTTTGAAGACCTGTATTGCTTGCAGTGTTCTGTTCTGAAATGCTATGTTGTGTTTGACTCTATTCTGTTTTGTTTTGTTTTGTTTTGTTCTATTCTCTTTAAAAAAAAAAAGAATCACAGTAGGAAGAGGCAGAGAAAATAATGATAGAGATTCCCTTTTGTACTCTGCTTTTGCTGGTCTTTTCTTTTACCCTTGATATGCCCAAGGTACAAAAATAAAGCCATCTGCCTTAAAATGCATTTCAACTAATTCAACTATTACTATTTGTAGCTCTTATTTCCAAAGAAGTTTCTGTGTCTTGCATATTAGAGACTTCTATACGGTGTGTGAAATCTTTCAAATAAGTCATAGTAAAGAAATGAAGAGTCTGGTGTTTCTAAATATTAAAGCTTGATAACTTATAGAGAATGTATTGCCTACTATGGTAAAAAGTAAGGTAAATGCTTAAATTTTTAAAGTGTATTACAGTAAAAGACACATCACCATTACTCCTCAAAATGCTCCCTATAGCTTCAAACGCACTTGTCTTTCTTGCCACTTTCTGAAACAGTTCTGGAAGGCCTCTTTCATGAGTGTTTTTTGTTTCACTGTCATGACTGCATGTTGTCTTGAATTGATTAAGAATGTTTACCTTTCATGATCATTTTGACTCTGGGGAAGAGCCAGCAGTGGCACAGTGACAAATCCAATGAATAAGATAGATAGGGACAAACCGTAATGTTTTATTTGAGCTGACCTTTTGATTGGTTGTCACTCAGCAGCAGCATTCATTCCATATTTTAACATACCTTGCTGTGATATCATGGAGGACTTCCAGGACTCTTCTGAAGTGGCAAGGGTGGTCAAAATGAGGGGGAGTATTTAGAAGCAGATTAATGGCAAAGTGTCTTTTACTCTAATAAATTATTTAAATTTATACATGCACAGTATAATTTGATTACCCCTTGTAAGTCACATGAATCACATACTACTCTACAACCTTACTGCATTTAGCACTTTGGTAGAAAAGTATTTAGCTCAAGAAAGTTTCTTTTAAATTATCATCTTTTGTAGGAAAACATGGTTGCCACCTATCAGGCAAAAACTCTGCTCTTTCTTCTTGAAAAAATAATGGTTTTTCTCTTTCTAGATTTCCAATATAAAAATATTTCTATTTTCCACCCAGAGATCTGACAGGTCCCTTCTGGAGGTTTTCTGTTGTAGTTTTGTATTGTTTTTTCTTTCTGATGAAAACTTCATTCACTTGGAGCTTATTAACAAACAAGGTACAAGTCAGGGGACATAAGGAAGAGGAGTAAAAATATATTTTTACTCTCTCTCCTCTATTTTCAGAGAGTTTACAGTGCAATGGGGGAGACAAATATTAACCAAAAAATGCATGAATAACTTACAGTTAGAACTTAAAGCATCCTCAAGGAACGTACACAATTTTATGAGGATATAATGCAAAAGACTCTGACTGTACATGGTACTTTAGTCAGCTTTCTTCTCCTTGGACACAATACTTGATACCCATGACCTATTGGCAGATAGGTTTAATGTGGCTCATAGTTGCAGGGAATTCAGTTCATGGTTGGCTGACTCTGAAGCAGAAACAACATGGTAGAAGAAAGTGGCCGAGCTAAGATGCTTAGTTTATGGCTGGAGCAATGCAGAGCAGGGGAAGAGTGTCAGAGAGGAAGGGCAAGGAATCAGGTATATACCCTAAAGTCGTGTCTCAATGACCTATCCAGACACACCCAAAAGTGTGCTTTACTAATCCCCTAGGTGGCTCCCAACGCAACCACATTGACATAATTAAGTTTAGTCACCAAGGATGAGTCTGAAAAAGTGTCCTTAAGGAACTTACACTGAGTTCTGATAGGAGAAGTCAAAATTGGGCTACAATTTTAATATAATCGTTGTTGACAGTTTTTCATTTCTAATAACTACACAGGATCAGTACAGACTACATCTTATTTAAGGAATGTTTGATTTTTTTTTCTTGCCTCATTATCAGACATATAATAGGAGTCAACTATGATTCTGAGTTAGTATAAATATATGAGTGTAAAATGAGTAGTTTTCCTCAAGTTTATCATTGCTTTTGACTCTTAACTTTGCTTAAAGTCTATATTAAGAAATTAACAGCAGCATATGCGCCTGCCTGATAAGCACAAGGTCATGAGGTCAAGCCCCAGTACAAAAAAAGGAAAGAAATTAAGAAAAAAGTAAGCACTTCATACTGTTGTTGTTATTAAGATTAATTTACCTTGATTGTGAAGAGGCAAAAATGAAAGAAATGGAAATACACATACCTGTTACTACATTATTTGCAACAACATAAGAGGAAAAGGAAGGCAACTGCATAGTCATGTTTGCAGAAGGGACACTACTCGGTAAAGCAAGAGGTAAGAGAAACTCAAAGGCCTATCAGTGAATAAAGAGATAGCAAAATGTGGTACACACACACACCACACACACACTAGAATATTACTTAATCTTAAAAAGAAAGAAAATCTTGTCACATGCTAAAACATGGATGAACCTTGTAGATATTATGCTAAGTGAAATAAGCCATTCACAATGAACAAAACTATATGATTTTGCTTAAATAAGGTACCAAGATTAGTCAAATTCCTGGAAAATGAAATAGAATAGTGGTTAACTAGGGAACAGGAGGAGCTTCTGGAAACACAAAGTAGACTTAGTCTTTAATAGGTATGCAAAATTTTAGTTTATTTCTGGAGACTGGTTTCACAACAATGTGAATACACTGAACACTACTGAATTGTACATTTAAAATAGTGAAGATAATAAAATTCAATGTATGTTTTTAAAATTGCAATTAAAAGTAAAAAGGAAAGTAACTAATACTGTACAAGTATTGACTGTGTTCCAGGTATTTTACATGGGTTGTGTCACCTAATCCTTTGTATATATACTCTGGTTTCTCTTCAGATACTATAACTCTTTTGCCTTTTACCTAATCCTCTATATGCTGTTAAGAAAAGGTGAGGGGAAAAAAAACAGATAAATTATACAGTTTCCCAAGATATTAGGGTGGAAAGGTGAAGACTTAGAATAGATTTAAATATGTACCATTTACCTCGTGGTAATTGCTATGGTTTAGATATTAAATATCAGCCTGTGGAACTGCTAGGAGAGGGTGGAACCTTCAGAGGAAGCACCTGATAGAAAAGAGTTAGGTCATCAAAAGTGTGGCCTCATAAGGAAGATGGGACCCTGGCCTCTTCCTCTAATTTTCTTTGCATTCTGACCACTGAAAGGTAAACAGCCTCCTCTGCCATGTGGTCCCGCCCAAAACATACTGTTCTTTCATAAACCCAAAAGCAATAGATCTAAGTAACCATGGATAGTGTTTTGGTTACTTTTCTCTTGTTGCTGAGACAAAATACCTTACTCTCAAAATGAAAGAAGGAAAAGTTCATTTAGCTCACAGTTTGTGAAGGTTTTTCATAATCGGCTGACTCCAAGGCAGAGTGGCACATGGCAGAGGGCAACAGTTCATGGTGGTGGAAAACAGAACAAGCAACAAGAGCCAAAGGGCAGGAGCACAGAGAGAAGACTCTGACTGTCTATTATATTGTATGTAGGCCACACTCACTTGAGTGTAGCAATCACATCCATAATCCCAGCACTGGCCAATGAGTCTTTCACAAACTCTAGAAGCCTGCCTCCCTGACTGCATGAGGCTTTGGAGGGACATCCAGACTTAAACCATAACAGATAAGAACTCTGTAACTGTGAGCCAAAATAAACCCATCTTCCTTTTAAATTGATTTATCTTACCTATTCATCACATTGACAGGAAGTGGACTAACACAATAATCTCTTGAACAAAGCGCAGATAGACATGTCCCAGATAGTAAAGAGACTGTTCCATACACTTCTCTAATGGCTTCACATACAACCTACTCAATCTTCAAAAATTTTATGAAAAGTTTCTGCCCTACTTTGTAGAAGAGGAAAGTTGACTGAAGTAACCTGCTCAAGGTCATCATGGTCAGCAAGAGATAGAAAATAGAATACAAGTCATCTGACCCAAGTCCTCATACTCTCATAACACGTGGCTCCAGAAGAGCGTCTCATTATAAAGTTCTTCTTACCACTACATGCCATCTTTCCTATATATTATCCACTGTAAAAAATCAAGTTGAATTATAACATTGGTTACCAGCCACCATTATCCCTCCTTTAAAGGAGATAATGCAAGTGATCCATAAGGAAATTTAGGAATCTTATCCAGAGCACACAGTGACTAAATAGCAAAAGATTTGAACCCACTTTTCCTGACTTGTGGCTCCATGCCTATCCTTCTTCACTACCTAAGTAAGAACTATCCAGGATATTCCCTAGAACACCTTGGAGATGGAGGAAAATGGAGTGTATCACAGACAGTTCCTTTTCTAACACTCATTTCCCTGAGCTCTGTGATTGCTGCTAGACATAGATGGGGAGAGGGGCAGGTCCCCCAGAGTACACTGCCTGTAGGCTCTCCCACACTTGAGAGATGTTTGGCCACGTCTTTATCCTGCTCCTTCTTAACATGCCGTCAGACAACAGGATTTTTATTGGATGCTTGGTGACAGGTGCAGGATGTGAGCAGAAAGGACCTTGGTTTAATATCTTATGAGGTGGACAGCATGTGTTATATAGCTAGTAACTCACCACTGATTTACTACCCTGTAAGACTGATGTTCTTTGGAAGAGCAGGAGCAAGCAGTTACAGAAACTGCTTTTACTATAGATATTTGTGACTAGCACACTCTGTTTTACTTCCTCTGTGGGTGCATAAGAATAAGTCACATACTCATATTTCTGTCTTAATTACTTTTCTATTAGTTAATTAAAAGACTTGCCACTGATGCCACAAAA
>RJWT010011227.1:0-23490 GCA_004365215.1 Cuniculus paca
CTCAAGGATAAGCTTTTCAAATGTAGGCCACAAGGAACCCATGACTTCAAGGATGGAAAACAACACACACAGTTTTAAAAACCCCATAGTTGATTGTGGGCCCCCTGTCGCATTCAATATGGGGTGAGCTCTAGGGATACACATGTGCTTCAATACGCTTCTTGATGTCCTGTGTAATAATTTAAGGGGAGGAGGCCAACTTGAAACAAATAATCATGAATTTATGTTTTAAGTTGCTATAAAGAGATACACACAAATGAGTGTCCCAGGGGCAACAAATGATTCTTCCAGAGGCCAGTGGTAGGAACAGAGAATAAAAAAGATGTAGGAGGTTATAGATGATATGGTACTGGAGGAGGAGGGAGGGAGGCTGTGAGAAACAAACTCTAGTCTCATGTGAGTCCTGACTCATTTTAGTCCCTTTAGAACAGGATCATCTTTCTCAAAGTACAAGACCTTCCTATATTAGTCAGCTTCCCATCCCAGGGACACCTGACCATATCAGTGTCCAAGGAAGACAGGGTTAGCTTGCCTCACCATTTGGAGGTTTCTGTCCATGATCAGGCAAATGGACTTGCTGCTTTCTGGCCTTTGGTGAGGCAGCACCTCACATGTAAGCATGTGGCAAGGAAGCTACTTGCTTCATGACACTTGGGAAGTAAAAGCAATAACAAGGAGGCCTGGGTTGCAGTCTCCCTCCAAGCACACCCCATTCCAGTGACTCAACCTCTACTGGGCCCCAACTCTTCTCCCCTTGATGCCATGTGCTAGGGACCAAGTCTTTAACATGTGGGCCTTGGTGGGGGGATAGTTATGCAAGCCAGAGCACAAGAAACAATAGCTTCTGAGTGACCTTGCCCCTGCCTCCCCCTCCAAGCTAATCTTCTCCTTTCTCCGCATCAATTACCATGTTACAACTTTTGCTGACTTTTTTCTGTTCCTTGAAGGAGTCAAGGTTGCTTAAGCCTCAGGACCTTTGCACTAGTGCTTGCCTCTACTGCTTGGACAGTCCTCTAGATTCATTCATTTGGCCTCTTGTTAGTCACCTCAAACAAAGCATTCCTTGACTACTCTATTTAAAATAGCCCCACCTAGTATGGTTTAAATAGAAAGCGGCTCTCTAAAAGTCATGAATTGAGGGTTCAATCTTTCATGCAGCAATGGTCAGAGATGGGGGTTTGGAGAGGTTTTGGGGTCATGAGGGTGCTGGCCTCATGCACAGATAACCCACTGACGAGCTCATTAACGGAGTGGAAGTGGGCTGGTGGGAGGCAGGGCCCAGTTGCAGAAGGGGGGTCACTGGAGGTTCACCTTGGAAGGGTGTGTTTCTTCTTGGGCTCTTTCCCTTTCTACTTTCTGGCTGCCGTGAGGTGAACAGCTTTCCTTTTTTATTTAATAGGGGCTGTTTCTACCTTGGAGCCAGCTGATGACCATGGACTGAAACATCTAAAACCATAAGTCAAAACAAGCCTATCCTCCTTTAAGTTGTGCATGTCAGATATACAGTCCCGCCAATGAAAAGCTGACTGATATACCAACTCATTTGTCTTTCTGTACACATAGTGGCAATTTCCTTGGAAGTAACCTTGTTTACTTGTCTCCAACTCCTCCTAGAATGTAAGCACCCTACCAATCTATCCCATTGCTGCATCTCCTGCAATTATAAGAGCATTGTATGGATAGGAAACAATCAATAAATATTTGCTGAATGAACAAAAATACTTTTATTATGGTATTGGGGATTACACCTAGAACTTCACACATGCTAAATAAGCATTCAATCCTTAAACTTCATCTCTGGCCCAATGGGTATATTTTGTTTCTTTGGGGTATAGTGGTGTTGTTGTTTGGTTGATCAGTTTTTGTGATACTAAAGATTGAACCCAGCACCTTCACACTGAGCTACAACTCCAACCCTTTTTATTTTGAGATGCAGTCTCACTAAACTGCCCGGGCTGGCCTCGAATTTGTAATCTTCCTGCCTCAACCCCGCAAATAACTGAAATTATAGGTATGCACCACTGCGAACAAATTTCTTCTTATTCTGAATTCTTCTTATTCTTATTCTGAATAGCCAGAAATGTTCCTGTACCTCTGTCTATAAAGGAATAGAAGTTAAAAATTAAAAAAAAATTATAATAAAGTTTTTGTTGCTGTTTTCCAGATGGCTTGGATCTTCCTTACCATAGTCTATTAATAAGATATTAACTCCAACCTGTATTTCAGTGTCGAGCCTGGGTGCCCACTCCATTTTACTGTCTTAGTGGGAGCTATATAAGGGGATGATTTGACTTGTGTGTCTGCACATCAATATGCTGTCACATACCCATTGCCAAACGATGAGCTTTGCCTAAAACACCTATCTGGAAACGTATAAACCATCAGCTCCTTCCTTGAACTGAAGAGTAATCTCAGGGTGTTCTGTCATATTTCTATATAAAAAATTATTGATACTGGAAAATATTCTTAAAACAATGTCCTTAATAAGCTCTACTTGGACCTTTTGCAGACAAAGGAGATCCTTCCCCTAGGAATGTCCCTTTGCTCAGCAGTGACTTCTCTAAGGACCAGTGCTGTCCTAGTACCACTGCCTGAGAAAACCCAGGGATGGGCTACAGAACCAACTTCACAAATTTTCCTCTTCCTTTGAAAGATTATTTCACATCTTTATTTTTCAAAAAACAATTTTCTAGGGCTGGGGATTTAGCTCAGTGGCATAAGCGCCTGCCTGGCAAGTGCGAGGTCATGAGTTCAATCCCTGGTGCCGCAAAAAAAAAAAAAAAGATTTTCTTTGTCAATTGAATCTATGCCGCACATTCTCAACTTCATCACTTGACTCAATAGCAACTTGAAAAACATTCTAAGATTTCTAAGTTTGATCTTTAGGTTAAAGATAAATATATGCTTTTCTTCTTTCTGACCAGGCCTTGCTTGCCAGTTAAGCAACAGCACATATGTCTTGCATTAGAGTCTCTTATCAGGCCTGAGAGATGTACTCCTATTTCCTGTTCATCTCACGCTTACGTGCTGGGGAGCTAAATTATAATCATAGCTGCTGGGCTATTTTTAAAATGCAGCCACACTCTGGCCGCCTTTTAGAACCATGACTGTGCTCCCCCTTCCTCCTCAAAGGTGCTATTTTACACTATTTGTGTGACTAACACACACACACACACACAAATCTTTAGGCTAACACCCTTCTGGAGACAAATACACCTTCTAATCTTGCTGGGAAGTTTATTTAGTAAATGAGATATACAACAATGAGGTATCCACCTCCTGTGGATGCTGAGAAAAAGCTATAGGAGGGTGTAAATTACATTTGGTGCTTGGTGGTACTGGAGATTGAAACCAGGGGCTTCACACTGAGCTATATTTCCAACCCATTTCTTAATTTTTTTTTTTTTTTTTTTTTTAGTTTTGAGATAAGGTCTTGCTTGGTCACTAAGTTGCCCAGACTGAGCTTGAACTTGTAATCCTCCTGCCTCGGCCTTCCAAAATGCTGGGTTTATAGGTGTATGCCACTGGGCCTGGCGCAGATTCATTTGTTCAACGAGAGGGATGGGGGAAAGCTAATCTGACAAGCTAACAAAAATGATAATCTTGTTTTTGCATTAAAAGATGCATCTTTTGTAACCAAGAAAAGCAGAAATTTGACAAGTATCTATTATCTATTTATTCTGGGGTTGTAGGGGAATAGCTTGAGAAATGGTTTGCTTTTTTTCTATTGGTGAGATTCAGTGTAGGTTGGTTTTTGTTTGTTTACAATATGTGGTTTGGCTGCTTACAACTATTAACTGGTTAGATAATCCTGAGCTGTGTGGATACATACACGTGAAAAACATGCATGTGTGTGATGTTTCATATGAAATAAAACGTATATGTATGAAGTTATTACATTACATTTTCATTTATTTATTTATTTATTTTTCCCAGTACCGGGGATTGAACTCACAACCTTGTGCTTGCCAGGCAGGTGCTTACGCCACTGAGCTAAATCCCTGGCCCTACATTACATTTTCATAAGTAAAAGATTTGGGGCAAATAATGTTCCAATGACTCTTTCTCCTGGTTTCATAATTCGATTTAGAGACAGAGCAATTAAAAAGGAAGAGAGAGGAGATTAAAGTCAAGCCTAGAAAAGACACTTGGACTTTGGTTATTAATATTCCCATTTGCCAGACATTTTTTTCACTTCCACTATAAATGGGCACAGATAAGGTCAGTGAGCTACAGAACAAGTCCCTTTGAATTGTTCACATGGAAAAGAGATCCTGAAGTTATTTTTCCTATGTTATGAACAACTTTAACGTTCCCCATTGGAGCCCTAATTTTGGCATCAAGGAGTTGGATCATTTGGGTTCAAACATCTGTTGTTTCTGGATGGCTTTAAAATTCCATTGCAAGCTCAAATATGCTCAAATTGCAAAGCATGTCCTTATGCGGAGTATCTATTCTGTGTGCGCTTGCTCTTCTCTCATGAATCTTCCCAGAACTCTCCATTTGGGCCTACAAATTCTGTTCTGTTTCTCTTTATGTAGAAGTAACATAACACATTTCTTCCACTCAGATTCCAGTTTCAAAGACACAATTTTGGGCATGGAATGCCTTTCTCCACTAAGTTTATTCTGTATAAGTTTGGAATGCTCTGGAATGTATGTAAATACTTTTCAAAGTCAGGACTCACTGTTTTACCCCCTCTAGTACTTGCCATCACTTGATTGCTCCATACAAATTTCTGCTAAAACTCTGCAAGTTCTGGCAAGATATTTTGGAAAAAGATCATTGCAGTCAGATAAACCATAAAAGGGAAAATGTAGTACAAATGAACTTCTTTTTCTGAGAGCTATTTGCATTATAGCATTTACCATTCCACAGGCAGCAACCCAGCTAAGAGATGAGGTTGCACGTCATGTAGCAAATGAATTAGCAGAACACATTCCCAACTCTAAACTGGATGTGGTTGTTTATATCTTTAATCCCAGCATTCTGGGAGGCTGAGGCAGGAGGATCACAAATTTGAGCCATGCCTGGGTAACTTTGCAAGACCCTGTCTCAAAATAATTTATTTATTTATTTTTTTTTTTTAACAGCACTTTGATCAAAGTCACAACCTTGCACTTGCCAGGCAGGCGCTTCGGCCACTGAGCCAGATCCCCAGCCCTTGTCTTTTTGAGACAGAGTCTCACTATGCCGTTCAGGCTGGCCTTGAGCTCATTTTGTAGGCCAGGCTGGTCTCGAACTCACAACTATTCGCCTGTCTCAGCCTCCCAAGTGCTGGGATTACAGGCGTGAGCCACCACGCCCAGCTCAAAATAAAATTTTAAAAAATTAAAATGGGGCAACAGATATAGATCAGTGTTACCCCAGTATAAAAAAAAATCTTCTTTATTTTAAAAAAAAAATAGTCTTTGATGAGTAAATGTAGAGGAGGGTCAAATTCTTTAAACTCCTCCATCAAACTCTTGAACTCCTTAGCTCTGCAGTCTTCCAAAGCTTTTGAATAGATTTAAAAGTAAAGACAAGCAGGCATTCTGTAAAGTCGACTTTGGTCAAGGACACCAGTGCATTGACAAGTTGACTGGATTTGGGGGTCATTTAAAAGCCAATGGGATTTAGATAATGATACAGTTATTCTCGCCTTTCAAAATTAAACCATTGATTTTTCTCACGTAGTCAGGTATCTAAAGAAACTACTGGGGAGACTGTTTCTTTTTCAGAGTAGGAAAATTTATTGGAGAAATGGAGTGGGGAATAGGAATAGCTTCTGAGAGACAGGAGGGATCCCAAATGAGTTGCCTGAGACTTTTTTCTTTTTGTATATAAACATTGTGTTTTCTCTTAGCCCAGTAGTGATCATAGATTAATAGAGCACGTACGGTCCTAAAAACTACAGTGTATTAAGTAAATGATTTATAACCAAACAAAACAAACCACAGAAAGGTCTTGTCCTCTGAGGCCTGCAGTGCGCGTGGTTAATTCTTGGATTCCCAGTGTCTGCACTGTTCAGAGAGCAGCCGCCCTCTGTTCTCTGGGCCTCCGGCCTAAGGATGTCCAGGGCTGTGGGCCGTCGGCGCTAATCTTCCCGCGGCCCTTCTGACCCCTTTATCTCCAGATGCTCCTCCAGCCCAGCCACTGGCTTCTGGACACCCTCCTCCATCTCGGCCCTGCTTTTCCCCAGCAGTAATTGCCATGTTTGGAAGGCTGCCCATCTCGGAACATGCTCTACGGTTTCCTCTTTTCTTCAAGTTATTTTGAAAAGTATCATTCACCAATTAAAGGCTTACTCTTTTAAATGAATCATTACTAGTCTTTCCTTATCTGTTCCGCTGAGAGGGCCCTATTAGCTTGCACCCTGCCTTTTAGTATTACATTTGGGAACCTTTTTAAAAAAGCTGTTGCTACTGGATTCCATATCCCCTGGCAAAGCCACGTCATCATCATGCTGTCTCCTACGGGGATGGCCCAAGCTTGTCACCAAAGAAGAAAGACTTCAGGCCTGATCTGTTCTGGGTAGTTGACTGTGCTGCTGACCAGAACGTGATAGTTGGACTGGTGTGCGAACCCTGTCAACCTTGGTTAAATAAGATAATGTGTGAAAACCACTGAGCGTGTGTATTGTAGAGCCACTACTTAAAATGCTACTTAACTATGACAAGTATGTCTCTGTGTCATATTAAAGGAACGGGGTGGGGGGTACTTGTGACCTGGGTAGTGTTTGCATCTTCATCATTTCTGGAGTATGAAGCGTTTTTCTATAGAAGAAACTAAGCAAATCTCTAATGCAAAATATGTATATTGATAGCATGTGTTTATACAAACTATTGACCAAAAACTAAGTGATAGCCCTTTCTAAACTTCATTTTTAAAATTAATAATTTGCCTGCTGAGTGTGATGGCACAGAGTTGTAATTCTGGTACTCTGGGTGGTTGAGAAAGAAGAATTAATCTCACATTTAAGCCCAACCTGGGCAAATTAGAGAGACTGTCTCAAAAGAAAAAATAAACAAATGTAAATCTTGTGTACTGCAAATATATACCAATTTTTAAAAGAGAAATCAAAATAAAAAAGGCTAGGGGTATAGCTTAGTGTGAAAGCCCTGGTTTCAACAGCTGGTACCTAAAATAATAATAAACAATAATAATACTGATAATTAATAATTGCCATTTTCCCATCCAAATGACAGTCCCAGGTTAGGCAAAGTCCAAGAATTTGGGATGTGCACAGCTATTGCATAGCGACCTTAAAGCAGCCTGGTGGCTGGAACATTAGGCTTTCTGCTTGTCCTTTTAGTCTAGAACTTGCACACCTCTCTAGCAATGGAAGTTTGCTGGCTCCTGGAAACCTTGGAGAATGTGAAGAAGGCTCTGCTTCTGTCAGTGTCAGAGGTGGAGGGTAGGGATAGAGAGAGAGAGAGAACAGAATCCCTCTCTAAAGAAGTCCACAGTTTGGGTGGGCTAAGTTTCACTGCTGTGCCAGAGAGTGAGGTCTGGGTTCTTAAGTTGTTTTAGTCAAAGAAGGCAAGGAGACACACAGGGAGTCCAGGGTAGACTCTGGGCAGTATTTCTGCTCCTCTGCCCCAGCCTAATATCATCCTGCTTTGACTCTAACATACAGGCTGATACTGGGCTCATATCAAGAAAACGCGACAATGGCGTTTCCCTTCCTTCAGTCACTGTGATGACATGCAAATATTACCAAGTTATACTGGGGAAGAATTCTAGCCTCATAAACAAGAAGCAGAGAAATGACCCAGTATAGTTTATGTATTTGTTGCATTTGATAGTTCCGTAATATTGTTTTTTTCAAAATAGGTATAGATGTTTTCATTCTAATAATTCAACCCAACTTCATCTGAGCAGTCCTTACCAAAAAAAAAAAAAAGATAGAAAAATAAATAAGGTTCTATCTGTGTAACTCAGCTGTTAAATTCAGTTGCTTTGGGTTTTACTCGAGTGCCTCCAGAGGGACTCAGATAAATAGATACATTAACGTTTGTATCATTGTTGAATCTTGTGTTGGTTTAGATCTAGATGTCCCCTCAAAGCCTCATGTGGTCATAGGTGGGACTTTGGGGAGATGATTGAATTGTGGGAGTTTATAGCTCACTTGCTGTTAGGTGGGATCTGATTGGAAGGGCCAGGTCGCTGTGTGTGTGACCTGGGAGAGTTTTATTCCCCTCCCTGGCTCCTCCCTTGAAAGTCGATTCCAACCACAAGGAAGCAAGCACTCTTTCCTCTACCGCGCCTCTCTGCCATGTTGTCCTGCCTTAGAGCCAGCCAACTATGAACCATAACCATGAGCCAAAATAAACTTCTCCTCCAATAAGTCGTGGGTGTCAGATATGTGTCCCAGTGACAAGAAAGTGACTAAGACAGATCCTTACCTATTCTCTCATATACAGCCCACAGATACATCAGAAAGAAATTCGACACTTAGCATCTGACAGTTTTAATCTAGTTGAGATTTCTAAAAACAAGTCATATCTCTAACAAGCAGAAAGATGTTCATTCATCCTTTCTGCTAGTTTATAAATAGGCAAAAGGGTAGAGGGAGGATATAGCAAGAGCTATCTGTGGACACTTACAGACCTACTGTCATCAGTAGGAAAAACTCAGTCATTTCTAAGGTCCCTCTCCTGTACTATAATGGTCCACTGAGCAGCTGGGATTTGAAACATTTTAAACACTTAAGGATTAAAATCGAGATAGGATGTTTACTTTCAGCCTCAGTCTCTGTATCAGTCAGCTGTCTGTCACTGTGATAAAATGCTCAACGATGTCCACAGGGAGGATCCCAAGCCTGTCAATATTCCAGGACATTTGGGACTTCAAGGTCACCAAGGTCACAGAAGATAATCACCCATATCATGCTGGGAACACACACACAAACAATTTAAATGTGGAAAGGTTTATCCTGGTGCACGATTTCAGAGGTCTCAGTCTGAGACCTGTTACTTTGGCCTGTGACATGGTGGGGAGTGCATGGCAGAGGTATGCTTAACTCATGGTGGTGGGGAAACAAAGGAAGAGAAAGGAGAGGGCTGGTATCCCAAAACTCCCCTCAAGGGCACACTCCCCAGTGACCTAACTTCCTTCCACTAGATCCCACCCACTAATGGCTTTACCACCTCCCAGTGGTGCTAGGCTGAAGACCATTAACATACAGGCCTTTAGGAGACATTCCTGTTGTAAACTATAGCAGTTTCTATTAAGATTTAAACCATTGAACTAATGAGAGTCTCTAATTTCACACCCTTCCAACATTTCCCTAATATGCACCAAATCTCCATGAGGGGTTACAGACCTGTTTTAGCTGATTCCAGCTTCTTCTGGGTCAAATCAAGCTGAGAGTGCAACATCAGGAGCAGTTCAACCAATCATTATGCATCAACATCAGCCCATTTGTATAATGCAATCCTCTGGTAGTAAGGACATCAAAGATGTCCACAGGGAGGATCCCAAGCCCGTCACTATTCCAGGACATTTGGGACTTCAAGGTCACCAAGGTCACAGAAGATAATCACCCGTATCATGCTGGGAACACACACACAAGCTGAGTACCATGTAGATCATGCCACAAATCTCAAGACAAGCAGTAAGTGTCCAGGGCCTGGGATCCTTCATCCTGGTCTTGAGATAGCACAGCCCACGTGAAGAAAGGACTGGCTAGTTTTCCAGCATAATATGGTGTTTTATTTCACCATAGGAGACTGCTGGGAAATCTCCGGAGGCCTTGGCAGCTGTGTCTTGTCTTCAGTATGAAGCCTGGGGGTGGGACAGGGAACTCATAATTCACAAGAGGCACAGCCCTAAGAAAGCCATTCTGAGTATCTGAATCAGATGCTGAGGGGGAGCAGCTATTCCATTCCTAAGTCAAGAATGCTTTTTGTCTTTCCTTCTCTCCTTATCGGCTGTGTCCTCATGAAAAAGATCATTTATGGATGGTGGAATGACTGCATCCCAGTCAGCTTCTGTTTCTCTCTTTTCATCCCCAATGGCTGCTGTCCTATAAAAAGAGCCTTTGTGAAAGCCTGAAACAGCAGATGCTGCTCAGATAATATCTTAAATAATTTTCAAGGAGGGAGTAATTTACCCTGAATTGGTGTAACACTATTTTCGTGGTGAAAGAGGTTCTACTGCTGTCCCAAATAGTCCAAAAATTCGAGAGACTCTTATGGCAAAGAAGTATTTTATTCAATCTCTTTAAAGCAATGTAGAGTAGGGGAAGAACTCATAATGCCGATGGGGTGAAATGTACACTGTTATAGTTAGGGTTTACAAGGGAATGAATTTAATACAAGACACATAATGTATAGGGTTATTTTATAATAAAAGTCAAATGTAGAATAGTACAGGAGATCTGGCCACACACTAGAGACCCAAAGAACCCAGCTGAGGTCTTGGATCCCATGACA
The DNA here is from genome assembly GCA_004365215.1 of Cuniculus paca. Taxonomy (NCBI): domain Eukaryota; kingdom Metazoa; phylum Chordata; class Mammalia; order Rodentia; family Cuniculidae; genus Cuniculus; species Cuniculus paca. The sequence continues at coordinate 10,419 of RJWT010011227.1, forward strand.
ATGTTCTGCATGAGTCCAGTTGGAGACCTAGAGCCCACAACGATGTCTCCTGCAAGTCTGTATTAAGAATCTGCACTGGGAAGACCTGAAGGTCAGCGGTGGAAGCTACAAAGTCTGTGCTAGCAGGATGAAGGATCTGTGCCAGCAGGTTGAGGGATCTGCACTGGAGCCAGGAAGCGACACTCAAGGTAGGGGGAGCTCCTCCAAAGACAGCTGCCGCCATTCTCAGTGACAGTGAGAACCAGAGCTCCTCTGATGATAAGAACAGCTGAGTTCACGTCAGGAAAGCCAGCTCAACAAGCTCCTCCAGAGAATCAACAGCACCAGCATCTTCCCCTCCAGTTCTGCTTTTCTGCTGTTGGCAACAATTCTCAAGTGGGCCTTCTGCATCCAGAACCGTGCTGATTTACTTCATCTGGTGTTACAAGTTGACCATTAGTTAATCCACCGTAGACCCCAAGTGGAATCATGACAGAGTGGGTCCAGGGATCCTGGGGGAAGGGCAGAGGAAACAGAAAGTGCTGGGGAAGGTGTGAGTCACAGTAGGAATGGGCTTTGTGGGTGCAAAAGTAAGTCTTGCTTACTGGGCACATGGAGTTTGATTAAATTTATAAAAGGAATTACTAAAGTAAAAAACACATTGCCATGAATCCCCTTCAAAATACTCCTCCTTGCTTCAAACGCACTTGTCCCATCATTCCTGCCACTTTCTGAAGTAATTCTAGAAGTTCTCTTTGGTCAGTGACTTGAGTTGCACTATCTTTGCTGCCTCAATGTTCTGCATGAATTGAAGACATTGACATTCCATGGTCATTTTGACTTTGGAGAAGAGCCAGAAGTCACATGGTTCCAGATTCAGTGAATAAAGTAGATGAGGCCATACCATAATGTATTCATTAAATAGAGATGGCTATAAACATTTGATCAATGAGGGGTGATCAAAACATACGGTGAAGCCTGGCATGGTAGCACATGCCTGCAATGCCAGCACTAGGGAAGATGAGGCAGGAGGATTGCCATGAGTTTAAGGCCAATGTAGGCTACATAGAGAGCTCAAGGCCAGCCTGAACTACATAGTGAAATCCTGTCTCAAAAACCAAAGCAAGAACCCACCAAATATATATGTATATATATAATGAATATTTAAATTAAAAAGTTAATTACAGTAAAATATTTAAAATACTCTTCCTTGCTTTGAAAACATTTATCCCATCATTCTTGGCAGTGTGTCTTTTATTGCAATGTTTTAATTTAAAGCTTCATCATACATCTTGATCGCCCCCTTGTACTTCCATGGTGGAAATGTGTTAAGCTCAGATAACAAAGAGGAAAGTGGCTTAAATCCCACAGTCATAGAATGATGATGGTGAACGTTCTGCTGCAGATCCTCTCTTGTATTTTCTTTACAAATTCATTGTCCTAGTTTGGGTTCCCCAGAGGCCCAATCTGAGTGGAGGATTCAAGTGTAAGTAGTTTACTCAGGAGGTGATTGCCAGAAGCACTGGCAGAGGACTCAGGTGGTAAGACAGGAAGAGAAAGGAAGCACATTCTGGAGTGGAAGTGTCATTTGGGGTGCAGTCATGCTGGGGATTGTGCAAGAGCATCCGGAAGTCTCCGAGCCACCCACTTATGGATGAGGAAGCTAGACTATTTCCTGACTCCTGAAGGTTAAGATGCATGGAGCACATCTTTCCACATGGGTCTCCCAGTGCCAGAAAAAGACCCTAAGTGGGGAGTGGTAGGTCTTTGCAAGAAACAGACCTCAGTGTGTAGTGGGGATGTGGCTGCTCTACGAAAACACAGACTGTTTTTATTTATAAAATAACTTTCCATGCATCAGGCTTTGTAGTATGCATTTTATTTGCATTTTTCATATAGTTCTTACAGAAGCCCAGTGAGCTAGGTGAACTCATCCCCTAAGGGTTTGAGGTTGGTAGACGTGACAGGCAGACTCCAAGAGATTAAATTCCTGAAGGCACGGAGAGATGATGCACTCATCTGTGGAGGTCTGATGACAAACTAGTCACTCAGTTCTTTTCTTCTGTGCCCTTTCTCTTCTTTCTGTCAGCAAGGAGCTTTTCCTTTGTGATGGTAAGTGTACTCCCTGTTTTCCTAGACTCTTGTTGGAAACCTTGGGACAAAAATGATCAGTAAGAGGCACCTGTCAGTTGTGTCTGCTCAGTTCTCCTCGCCTCCTCCTTCTGGTGCACCATCTTACTCTACTGAAGAGAGTGATTCGTCCCTTCTCCTTGCGGCTTTAGTGGGCTCCAGACCAGTAGGTGGCCCATCGGGTAAGCAAGAGGCTCAGGCTTGGTGAACCATCATCACCATGCACTTAGCTACATCAACCTGAGCCAACAAGAGCCTTTTCTGGGAATCTGCATGCACACTTTGGGAGATGGAAGCTTTCTCCACTGATAACCCTAGATTGTGATGCTATGGCCAGGGCTTGTTGAAACCATGCTCCTGCACTTTCCTTCCACAGGACAGTGAGCAAGTTCATCTCTAGGAGGAGAGAACGTAAGCCTCACACAGATTAGGGAAGGCATACAGATCTGCCTGTACTGCTAAGGCACTGCCATCTCCTAAGGTCCACTCCACTTGGGCTACCCATTGCTGAGGCAAACAGACAGGAAGCCGTAACTTCTTTTCTTCCTTCTTTTTCTTGTTTACCTGTTTGTGTATAGATAATTTGACTTGGGTTTCTGTTTCTTGCAACCACAAAGTCTTGACTAATTCAGGACCCAGTGGTTTCTGACCATGAAGTACATTTGTGGCTCATAAATTATACTCTGGAGCAAGAGAATGGGACAGGGGAGAGACTCAAACTATGACAGGACAAGAGTGACCTTTTTCTATCCTTCACAACTCATTTTGGCTCCACAATTCCCCAGTCAATTCCAGCTCTCTGAGGCATGAAGAACCATGAAGGAAGCATCTGCCTTTGGGAAATATGAGTAGCAATAGCAGCATCGAACTGATTTCCTATCTACTTCTGCCTTCTGCCTGCAGCTAATGATGGCATTTGTCAATTGGAAGTGAACTAATTGGGACTATCAGGTTTTACCCGCCTGCTCTTGCAATCCAAGGACATGGAAAACTCCGGTCACAGGGGCTGTGCACTGATGGTTCTGTGAATTCTAACCTCTAGCATAACCAGCCTGTGAGTTGTGTGAGCTTCCAAAGATTCAGGGGACCCAAGATACCAACATGATTTTATTAATTGGGAAGATATCTTTGAAATAATGACTGTCATTTATTAAGCACTTCCTATTTTCTGGCACTGTGTACTTGGATTTTGTGTATGCTATTGTCCTGTAATACAGAAGCCTGCAAAGTAGGTATTATCCGTTTCTTTTGTGGATGAATAAATCAAATTACAGAGAAGTTAATTGCCAATATCTCCCAACCTACGTGTGCAAGACTGAAGATTCTCCCCCACCAAGCCCCTCCTGCTTCCACTGCCTAAGCCCTGGGGGAAAGCAGTAATATCCCCTCTTAGCTGTTGAGGTTTAGTTTCAACGTGTTCACTCTTAGAATATGCAACAAGGCTATAAATCTAACACAGAACTCCCAAGTACAACTTTCAGAGCAGCTCCCTCGCCCTTTGCTATTTCGGCAATCAGTGGGCCTTAAATTGAATATGAAGGTCCTTACTGGGTTGGTTTGGGTGCCAGCTCAGCAAAGCTAGAGCTAGAACACCCAGAATTCCCTGCACTCCGGGTTGTGTGAGATTCAGGCAGCCGATGTAAAGCAGGGAGGCAGTGTCTATGGCCTTTTCCCACCTGGAGGCCTGGTGCAGGATACGCATGTGCTGTTGCAGCCCATGCCCACTGTCATTCACTTCTGGCCCAACACTGTCACCTCGGAACCCCAGCCAAGCCTGCAGCTTCCCCATTATTGCCCACATGGTGCCAAACAAGTCTTTTTAAACATTTCCCCCTAGTTCATCACCCCACTATGAAAATACTGCATCCTGTGTAGATAGCTACATACTGTACATGTGTCTGTGCTTTGTACACAAAAAGAGTAAGATTTTTTTTTCATGGACAACAAATCATTTTTTGTGCCCTTAGGGACAATATCACTTCGGGTAGGAACGTATGTTCTAGACTAAACGGGACGTAGGACATAAAAACCAGATACAGTAGATGGCCCAGGATTGGATCCTGGCTTAGGAAAACCAGCCATAAAGGGCATTTGGGGGACATGAGAAATGTTCCTATGGACTGATTATTTTTGTTAGGTGTGACTGTGTTATTTTAGGAAAGTGTTTCTATTTTTCTATAGATGCCTATAAAAGTAAAAACAAAAACAGAAGAAATCTTGGTTTGGAGAAGACATTTTTACTTATTATTAATGGATTGCCTGGCACCCACTCATTTGCCTACAGAACATATATTGCTGTGGAGGGTAAAACTGGGTGTGGCAGGTAGACATTTGGCTTTTGGGGGAAGCTCTGGGCTTGGCACAGCTGAACTGTAAGTTAGCCAAAAGTTAGCAATGCTTACTTTTAATGTGTACCACAGGGTCTTGTAGGGCAGACAGAGTTTTGGAGAAACACTGAATAAAACTGATTCATAAAATGTTAACATCCTTTTTTTCAGATCTGGGCTGTTTTATTCCTTAGGAAGTTAAAACCTGTTTTTAACCAAGAAGTATCATGAAATATTTATGCCAATTATAGTGTGTCATCATCTTATTTTATCTTATGATGAAAAATTTTAGACGTCGGCTTAAAATATGCAAGGAGTTACATGGCTTTAAAAATTCTTTGGGGAGTTATGTAAGCAAAATGTTTGAAGATCTGTGGGCTAAAATAATGTTTTTCAAGTAGAAGTCTTTCATTTCTCTCCTCTGTGCCTCTGTCTCCTCTCTCTCTGACTCTTTCTCTGTGTCTGTCTTCTGTCTCTCTGTCTCTCTTTCTCCCTCTCTTTCTCCCTCTCCCTGTCCCTCTCCCCACCCACTCCTGTTTCTCCCAGGACAGAGGATTGAACCCAGAGTCATCCACCACTGAGCTACATGTAAAGCTCTACTTATTTATTTTTTTTGCCCAGGCCCCTCTTTTTATTTTCTTTCCTCTCCAGTAGCCAATAGCTAACTATAGGGTACATAATACACCTGGTTGAAATTCTAGGTAAAACAGCAGCTTTTTGCTTCTGTCAGTGAGAACTAAGTTCATTCAAAGACATTTCTTTTTCTCTTTTTTCAGTGGTAGATTTCCACTGTCACACAGCCACAGGCACTTCAGTCGGGCTCACACATCTTATATAAAGATGCGACAGCTTCCTGTCTTCCTGCATCTTTTCTCCCCATGTTTTACAAACCCCTCTCATTGGTTCAGCACCACTCACAGCTCCCCCCACCCCTTCAGCTTGCTGGAGGATAAATGAGAAATCATTTCAAATGTCAAAAAGAATTTTGTTCCTTGCCTGATATTTCCAATCAGTGTTAGATTGAAAAGTCGGATGTGAGGGGCCGTATATTTTTTGGACAGGATGAATTATTGGCATGTTGCTTGCTCAAGGATGTCTAAATCATTTCATGTAGTGCAGTTCTGAGCAAAAGCCCTCCCATAAGGTAGAAGCATCTGGCATGATGCAGGCTCTTGCAGATTTCTCCTGTGTTGGAGTCCCCTCAGGCACGTTGTGCCCCATTTCTCAGGGACTTTTTGCTACAAGGCCTGACTTTGCTGGTCTATCTCCCGCCAGGTCCTGCATATCATTCTCATTACTGCTGACTGTGGTTGTCTAGTCTTGGCTTAAGCTTGGAAAATTCCAAAGAGGAGTGCTGTACTAGTTCTTAGGCCAGAAGCGAAATTCTGACAAGGTCTGTTTGTTGCTCACAGAGTCTGCAATGCTGGAAAGATGATTATATAACTGTCTGGATTTAGATGAGCTACACCCTCAAGTCATAAGCCCTGTTCTCTCCTTAACTGTTTTGCCAAACAGGTTCTGTTTGTTAACCGACCATGATGTCAAACTCAAGATTTCTCACATGGCACTGCTATCTTTTCCATTTCATGCTCCCTGCCTGGGCCATCTTCTCATCCTTCTGGAGGAAGCTTCCTGTCACGCCCACTTCCTCCCAAGCCTTCAGGGCTTCTCCAGTAACACAAGGAGACAGGCAGCTTCTCCCCCAGACAGACTAAGACCTGACCCTCCAGCTTCACTGTTCCATATAACACTGCCCCACACCAGCCTTCTGAACTCCATCAGGATTTCGGTGACGTGTTCCCACCTTCCAGAATGTTCTGTCTACTTTTTTCCCATTTATATTTCCTACAAATATGGAAATTGATCTTCAGATTTAATTTGATTGTCTGTATGGCTTTCTCGTTGTTTCCTTGGAGTCTCTTCTCAAATATTACCACAGGAGTCAGGCTTTTAATCCAAATTAATTTTGCAACAAGTCACCCCTGGCTGCCCCTCACACTTCCCTGTTTTATTTAGCACTTACTGCCATGCATTATATATTTATTCATGTCTTGTCCATTTTTTTCCCCTGAAGGCAAGGGTTTTATTTTTTCTTGTGCAGTGCTGGGGATGGAGCCCAAGACTTTGTACATATTAGGCAGGTACTGGCCACAGGGTTACCTTCCCAGCCCAAGGGCAGGGATCTTGGATACTTTTGTTCATTGTCATGTCTTCAGCGATCAGAGAGTCCTGGCTTGTAGCAGGCACACAGTAAACATGTGTGGATTTAATCAATGAATCTTGAAAATGTTTCAGGGCCCTTAAAATGTGTCAAGTATTCTCCTGAGATCCAGAGAAGTGTATATAAACCAAACAGAGCCTCCCCCCACTTTTTAAAGTTTGCAATCTCTTGGGAGGAAAGTGTGAAAAAGAAGTGTTTACCAAGCTCAAGTGGAACATGTTGGAGGCAGAGCAAGGTGACGGTACTGCTGAGGCCTTTCTGTGTGCCAGGAAGCTGGCGTCACTTCCGCCCTAAGGACACAGCCTAAGGGTTCTACTGTTCCTGATTTCGAATAGAAGAAAACTGAGGCTCAGCAAAGTTTTCTCTCCCAAAGTTTTATGCTAGGGAAATAACCCAAGTCCTCAGATGCAAAGCCCAGAATGCTTTGTACTAAATCGGTTGGTTTACCCTGGAAGCCATGAAAGAAGGCACCATGGATGTTTGAGTTTTCTATGAGAATTTGTCACAGCAGAGAAAAGGGCAGGAGAGTCACCCCTGTCTAAACTTCCCAGCCCACCGCAACCTACAGGATTCTTTCCCTTCTAACCTCTCCTTCACTTATATCACATAATATGTCCACCCATTCGATCAATCAATCAATCAATCAATCAGTATTCATTAAATAGCTCCTATATGCCATGCAATGCTTTACACTCTGGTGCCTCAGGAATGCATAAAAGCAAAGTCCTTGTTTCCGTGGAGTTTTCATTCTATAAATTTTTTTGTCTATTTGAGATAGGGTCTCGCTATGCAGTTCATGCTGGCCTTGAACTCACTTTGTGGCCCAGGCTGGCCTCAAACTCACAGCTATCCTCCTAACTCAGCCGCCCAAGTGCTGGGATTACAGGTGTGCATCACCATGCCCAGTCTTTTCTGTCGATATCTTGTGTAAAATTGGGAGAAAAACAGTATATTTAGATTAGAGTTGTAGCCTCATCATGTTCTAGCTGAGGACCTTGGAGTGATGTCACTTATCCTCCCTGAATTCCAATTTTTATATTTGGAATAGGAATAATTACCCATGTCACCAAAGTATGGTATTGTAAGGCTCAAATAAGATACATAGACTTTGAACTGCAAAGTACTAGAATTTGTACTTTAATAAATCCAAGATTCTTGCCAGCATGGTGACCCAAGCTTTTAATGCCAGTACTGGGGGCGGGGTGGGGGCTGAAGCAGATGGGCATGAATTCAAGGCTAGGTAAGGGAACATAGGGAGTTCAAGTCCAGCCTGGACTGCATAATAAGGCCCTGTCTCAAACAAACAAACCAACAAACAAACACCATTAAGTTCCCATTTTTATGTACTATTAAGAAAAAAATTTTTAAACCAGTTATAACCTGCCATTAATTATAATACCTATCCCAATTTTGGAAATGTCAAAATATGCAAAAAATATGCATCTTAGAATTGTTGAATATGGTATAAGAAAGCTATTATTATCATTCCCTGTGGTATCTAGCATATGGTACATATTCAGAGAAGACTGAATTTAGCAGGGTATCTCTAACTAGATGAATGAGCTAAATGCTAGAATCTATTTCTTAGAGATTTTCAAGCTTCTTTCTATCTTTTGGCATAATTTTTTTCCTGGCTAAATCGTTGCAGCTGTTGTCTGTGTTATAGAACTTTGGCTCTCCAATCACCTATTTCTCCTGGCTGCTCTCTTGAATAGAGCGGCTACATTAGACCCAAAGCATTATCTGGGGTCTATGATGTGAGTGAGAAAAGAGTATCCTGCTTATTTAATAAGGAAAGTCTCTGTGTCATGCCTGTATCTTAAGACAACCTCACTGTAGTCTCCTCTCCAGAAGTAGTGCTTTCCTAAACACATGCTGAATCTGGGTGACTGGCAATGCCCCTAGTCCCAGCTCCTCAGAAGGCTGAGGCAGGAGGCTACTGGAGCCCAGGAGTTACAGGCCAGCCTAGGCAACATTGTGAGATACTGTCCCCCCCAAAAGAGGGTGCTTTACTAGATATATTTTTAATCACACAGGCATTGCTAAACTTGTAACTGAGGTTTCTCTCTCCCTTCCTCTCTTCCTCCCTCCCTCCCTCCCTCTTGTCCTCATCCCCAGCCCCTTTTTGCTTTGACTCTTAAGAAACTCAAAAACAGATGTGATTCCTCATAATACTGTACTCTAACATTAACTTCATTCTTTTTGTCTGACCTTTACTTTTCCTTTCTCCTAAATTATAACTTATTTTTTCCAGCATTGCATTATAACAATTTTCAAATATCCAGACAACATGAAAGAATTTTTTAGCTAATACCCATATACCTACCCTCTAGCTTCTAAAATTAACTTTTGCTTTACATATTTTACCACAAATCTATCTGTGTAGTCATCCCCCTATTCAGTCTTCAATCCATCTTTTTGTTTTTTGGCTATATGTCAAAAGTCTATACACTTTCCCTCTAAACATTTTACTCTGCGTATCATCAACTAGAGTCCAATATTTGGTTACACACAGTTCTTTTTTATTATTGGTTTTTAGTGAGATAAAACTTAAATACAGTGAAACATATACATCTTAAGTGTAGCATTCAGTGATTTTTGACAAACAGAAACATTTGCATAACCCAAATCCTGATCAGGATACAAAATATTTTTTTTTATTTTGAAGAAAATAAAACCAAATGAAATAAGAAATAAAACAGAATAGAGTCAATCAAAACAAAACAATGAGCATGGTACATGACTTCAAAACAAGATAAAAGGAAATCAATAATGGCTACTATAATGCCTCTTGTTATTTTCAAAATACCTGCCCATACCATCAAGCATAATAAAATCGAACAAAACAGAGCAGAATAAAATCAATAAAAACAAAACAATGAAAGCAATACAAGACTTCAAAATCAGATAATAGTAAAACAACAGTGGCTACCGTAATGCCTCTTGTTATCTTCAGAGTAGTTGCCTATACCATCAGACATAATACAATCAAACATAACAGAATAGAATAAAATCAATCAAAACAGAACAATGAAAGCAATACAGGACTTCAAAAAAAGATAATAGGAAATCACTAATGGCTACCGTAATATAGGATACAAAATATTAGTGTCATTCCAGAGAGTTCCTTCATACCCCTTCCTTTGGCTCCAAAACCTCAGAGACAACTACCATTCTTAGTTTTTCCCAGCATCTTGTAGCACTTCACATAAATGCAATCACACAGTGTTTTCTTTCTTTTTCTTCTTTTTTGGTACTGGGGATTGAACTCAGGGCCCTTACCCTGAGCTACATTCCTGGCCCTTTTTATTTTTTTGAGACAGGACCCTCCTGAGTTGCTAAATTGCCCAGAATGGATTCTAACTTGCGATCCTCTAGTCTCAGACTTCGAGGGTGCTAGACTTAACAACCGGGCACCTCCACTTTCGGCTGACACACAGTATATCCTTTTCTATGTCTTCTTTCACTCAGCACAATGGTTTGCAGACTTACCCACACCATCAGCCATGTCCGAGTTTGTCTCTTCAGAATGCTGAGTAGTATTCCCCAGCATGGATACCCCTCAGTTGGTTTGGCAATTAAAACTGCTATGAACATTTTGGTGTCAGCCTCTCTGCAGAACTGTTTCCATAACTCTTGGCTAAGTACTTCGAAGTGAAATTGCTAGGCCATAGCATAAGTGTTGATCTAGTTTCATAAGAAACTGTCAGATGTTCCCCGAAGCAGATATGCTACCCACAGTGCGTGGGAAGTCAGGCTGGCCTGTGTTTTGTGTGCCCACTCCCCTTCTCTAGCTGTTCAGGTGGGGAGCAGTATTGCAAATTGTGGATTTCATTTACATGTCCCTGATGATTAATGATGCTGAGCATCTTTCACAGTGCTTATTGGTCATTTCTGTCTTCCTTTATGACACATCTGTTCAAGTCACTTCACCTTTTCTTTTGATTTTTGATATGTAGAACACTTTACATATTTTAGATACTAATTCTTTGTCAGATATACGGGTTAAAAGCATTTTGTCTCAACCCATTAGTTGCTTCTGGCCTGGGTCCCCTTAGCTTCGGTCTCATGGTGCCCTTTCCTGCTGCTCCAGAAGCAGTGAGAGACCGCGGTGCACCGCCTTCCCTCGGGGATGTTGAGTTTGTTCCTGCCTGGTCTTCTGGGTGCGATAGAAAGACGCTCAGGAGAGGCTGTGGTCTGGAACCATCTCTGAGCGCATCACAGGCCTCCAGCCCTGTCTAAGGACGTTCACGCCGGAGACCTTTCTGAAGGTTAAGATGCTGCCCTGTGATAGAGCTGGAGAGAGCAGGGCAGTGATGTGCTTCCTTCTCTAAACCTGACTGATTTCTTGCTTTGAATGGAGCCGGTTGCTAAGAGGAGTTTTTCCTTTATTCCCCTCTAAACCATTTTCCCTACCTTCCCCCTTGGCTCCGTAGAGAGTACAGGCTTTGGAATCGGCCTTTGTACACATGTATGGAGTATGTATTCGTCTATTTAACTATAAAAAGTATTTTTCTGTTTATATCAGCTCATTGTCAGGACTTTGATAATACAAAGAACTATAGAGGAAAGTACAAGTCAGTTGTAGTCTAACACCCAGGTATAAACCATGGTGTAACATCATTGTCAATTTGGATTTTAATTTTCTGCACTGTATCTTATCAGCAAATCTCATCTCTAATTTTTTTTTTGTCTTTTTGAGACAGGGTTTCACTGTGCAATTCAGGTTGGCCTTGAACTCACTTTGTAGCCCAGGCTGAATTCGAACTCACAGCAATCCTCCTGCCTCAACCTCTCAAGTGCTGGTGTTAACAGGTGCGTGCCACCATGCCTGGGTTTGTTTTGTTTTGTTTTGTTTTTGTTTTGTTTTTTGTCTCTTATTTGAGAAGTAGGGACAATACAGTCCTCATGGACAAACTGTAAAAAGGAAAAACAGTATCTGCAAAATCTTCAGCAAATAATAGATCCTTAATATATGTAAATTCACTAAATGATGCTTTAGTAGGAAGTGGGGTGGTGAGAGAAAAAAATCTTAATCTCTTTGCCACTAAGTCATTACTCTTTTTTTTTTTTTTTTGGTACCAGGAATCAAACTCAGGACCTTGAGCTTGCCAGACAGACACTTATGCCACTGAGCTATATCCCCGGCCCTGTTATTTATTCTTATTCTTAGTATTATTATCATTAGGTGCTGGAGACTGAACCCAGGGCCTTGTGCATGCTAGGCAAGTGTTCCATCATGGAGCTACAGCCCCAGCCCCTTACATCCCTTTAAAGCAGGCAGCGCTAGAGGGATGGAAAATAGACCAGGATTATTAAGAGCAAAGGGAGAGGGTGCAAGGGGGCAAGAGTTTTGAGATGATTAAAGGGTTTTGTATCTTGGTAGTGATGGTAGTGACCCACCTGTATGTGATACTTAAACTCTATACCAAAAGGACAGTTTTACTGTATGTAAATGATACTACCATAAGCCTTGCTATTAAAAAAGATTCCTTTAAAATGAAATCTTAAATTTCTTCATTGATTTTAAATTGATCCAGCTCCTCTCCATTTCCCCCTCCAGTTTATCTCTTCTACATTCTTGAGGCTTTTTACCTTCTTGATGCTATTTGGAGTGCTTATTTAGCCCTCCTGTAAATTGTCATACTGGAGTCTTTGTTCCTGGTCTCCTTACTTGGTGCATATTCTGTTTCCCCTTTGAATTGAAGCTCTGTTGAGCTGGGCTCAGCTGGGATTCACAAACAAAATGTATGGCTGTCTCACGAGCTTTCTTTGTGCCAGAAGAGATCTGATGAAGGCAACTAATTCTAGTGAATGAGATAAGAGAAAAGTTGACCCTGAGTCCTTGTGTGAGTGGTTAGACAGTCTTTCAGTGTCTTCTAAATTGTTCCTTTTCTGTAAACAGAGGATGTGCAACTTTTTCTTTCTTCCAGTGCTGGGAATTGAACCCAGGACCTTCACACTGAGCTACATTCCCAGCCCTTTTTTATATTTTATTTTGAGACTGGGTCTCACTGAGTTGTTCAATTACCCAGGCTGTGCTCAAACATGCAATTGTCCTCACTCAACCTACCAGAGTGCCAGGATTGCAGGAACATGGCATCGCGCCTAGTGACTTGGAACAAGTTTTTTGCATAAAGTAAGTGTCACACGAGCGCACAGTGGAACTTGTTGCGGTTACTTGTACCTCCTTTTGAAAGAAACTCAGCTATTTAAGAATATATGCTGATGATCATATGTCCTGAAAATTTCCAGGGAAGTCTGGATTTCAAATACTCCATATCAAATTCTCTTGAAGATACTCATACTCTTTAGAAAAGGCAATGTATCTTGATATGATTCATAAAATATAATTGCTAGTCTCATAAGTTAAATGTATTTGCATTCATTTTTTATTTATTTTTCCATCCTGCAA
>RJWT010011228.1:0-23440 GCA_004365215.1 Cuniculus paca
TAGATATCTTCTCATATACTTCATTTTAATCTTTATTTAGGTTCCCCCACACCCACTCCATGCTAAAGATGGAACCAAGACCTCCTCCAAGATGAGCAAAGTGCTCTACCACTGAGCTACTCCCCACCCTGCTCTCCCATATACTTTAAATCATCTTTAGATTATTTATCATACCTGAAACAGTGTAAGTGTAATGTAAATCATTGGCATACTGATGTATTTAGGGAATCATGACAAGGAAAAAAGTCCGTATGAGTTCAGTATAAATGTAACATTTTCAGTCTGTGATTGGTTGAATCTGTGCATGCAGAACCTGTGAAACAAAGGGTCAGTGTATTTTCTTTACTATGATAGACTGTCCTTTCCAAGATGTGTCTTCATGATAACAGTGTCTTCTCAGGGAAAAGAATGACATACTCCTCAGAAATGGAAAACACATTTTGAAAATAGAGATATTTTTCAAAAATCAAGTGAACAGAAGTAACACTGTTGAAAAGAGAATACCATAATTATGCATAAACCATCCCAGGAATTGCTCTATATTATTTATGCATTGTAAAAACACTCAGAGAATTCTTCTTCATATGAAGCCGCATAAGGAATTGTCACATAAGTGTGTTTGATTGGATTGGTTTCTTCTTGTTTAGATGGGCAGTCTGTCCTGCTGTGTTTTTATGACCTGTGCATAATGGTATGGATACAAACGTTGAAAGTAAGCATTTAGAATGTAAGTAATACAGTTTAACTTAAACTGTATTATTAACTTAATACAGTTAATACAGTTTAACTTAATACAGTAATACAGTTAAATACAGTTTAACTTAATACAGTAATACAGTGTAACTTAAACTGTATTATTAGTTTAAAAAGTTTGGGTCTTTGTGTTTGTGCATGTTTTCTTTTTGCTTTTCTTTTTTTTTTGAGTAGTTATTGTATTTGGATACTTGTGGAAGTAAGACGTACTATTTGAGAAGCAGCGCTTTACAATAGTTTTCAACTCTGGCTGAATATACTATCATTCGAATCAGATAACCCTGCATATCAGTTGAACCAGAATTTTGGAGATATAGTATAGGTATTATTAATATTTATTTTGGTAGTACTTTTAAAACTTTTCTAGGGATTGTGGTTGAGATGTCTTGTGTGTAGTTAATCTTACTGAGGTGCCTTTGAAACATTTTGAATTCCAAAGACATGGAAAACCTTTAGGATGACACTTTTTGTTTTCCTGTCACCTGCTTAATCTTTTTCTAAAAACACTGTCCCCAGAGAAGATGGGAAGCCGCAGGATGTAATTACTGCTTTTTTACCTCTGTCCCATAGAGTAGGCCAGAGGCTGTGTGGACATGGTGAACAGTGTGTGGCGTTTCCCTCCTGGGGCTTCCAGTCATCTGAGAGCACAGAGGTGCAGACAAACCCTTAGTCAGCTTGTTTGGTATGATCAGATGAACTAGATGAACAGGGTTGTCTGAAACCTGCAGGGGCGCGAAAATCAGAGATAGAACAAGAAAGGCATTCTGGTCTGAGGGATGGTTGGGAACAGAGTCGTAGAACTGGGCAGTGCTTGGAGTGCGTGCTGAGGAAATGTGGGAACTGAGTGGGGAAGGGTAGCCACAGGGCTTTGAAGGATGTAGTAAAGGGTTTGGATTTTGTTCCAAGGGCATGGACTGTCTGGTGAAGAATCTTAATCAGGAAATTAGCTTCTCATTATCAGGTTGATGTTTTGGAGACTGAGTATCCTTTGAGAGACGTGAGAGGCAAAAAGTGCCTTGAGAAGGCCTGACACTGTTGTGCCTTTCACTCCTGAAGGTCTCATTTTAGGTCAAGCACACAAAATAGTAAATGAAGAAGGGTTGATTGGTGTGGTCCGTATGGCCCTCATTGCTCTAGTCCCTGCCTGTTTGTTGAACTTTCAGCAAACAGTGTGGAGTCAGGTCTCTACACTGCCTGAAGTTACCTGGAAAAGAGAGAACTGAATCAGAAAATACAACCCCTACAACGTTCTCACAATTGAAGTATTCTGGGCTACTTTCTAATTCCCTAGATTTACGTGTTTTTGAGGAACGTAGTTGTATTTTCTTGGTTGGTTTTAGGCACATTGAATAGTAGACCATTTACAGAAAGCATTTTAAGAACCTCAGTTAAAGCAGACCAACTGGTAAGGATAAAAATAAAACCAAACCAAAACAAAAAACAAACAAACAAACAAACAAAAAAGGAAGTGCCTTCTTTCCCTAAGAAACTGATCTCAAAGCAGAAGCGGTGGGTGTTTGCAGGCTCTCCTGGGCTTTATTATACTTGATAGTAACATTTCATAAGTATTTTCAGTGTCTCAGAAATGTAATGCTTGCCTGCCCTATGATGCAGGAATAGCAATTATCCCTATTTTGCACAGGAGAAAGCTGTAGAGAATAATGGTTTGCTCTAGGTCACACGCAGCTTGGAAATGGCAGAGCTGAATACATGGCCAGTCCTGTAGCCCAGCTCTTCTCCCACCTCACCTCCGAAGCCCTCCAGCTAAGAGCCCCTGGCTGAATGTGGACAACTGTAGGTCTTCTTTTTACCTTGTTTTGCCTTGGTGACCTAATTTTGCCATTCAGTGACACTTATGAGCCTTTTCATTCTCTTCCTTTTGATCCTGAATTTCTGATTTTGTTAAAGCACTTGAAAGCAATTTTAGGTCTCTCTTCTATTGCCTGAGGTTAATAGCAGTATAGTACTGGAAGGTCTGTGCTGCTGGCCTGGTCGTACTTCTAGGCTGGAGAGGAGGAGGGTGTCCTGCCTGGCCTAGCCTGCACCTAAACACGGGAGCATGCTGAGGTGGCAGCAGAAACTCAGATGGCCCGCCCCATTAGCAGAATTGCAGGAAGAGCTCTGCCTGCCTGTCCTAAACTGGATTAAGTGAGAGGGAGCTGCAGGCTGGTAATTACTGCCAGGTAAGAAAGTCTAAACTTTTCACAGCTAAAACTCAGCCTTCTACTAGTGACTAAGTCTAGGTGGGCCATGGGTGCTTCCTGCAGGAATGAGTGGCTTCATGTAGGGGTTCAGTTTTGCATATTCAGGGGAACTGGGTTTGTCTCTTACTTCTCTAGGCGCTATCTTGGCTCATTTTGCTTTTATTCTAATATTTGAATGGGGTTTCCATTCAGATTGGAGGCAGTCTGTGGTTCCTTTTGTTGTTTGCCAGGCACCCTGGACATGGGAACCAGACTCTAGAGAATGATTCTCTTGAAAGAGATGACTTGGAGATAATAAGAATTCTCTTTCTCTCAGTTTTGCATGTTTATCTGCCTTATATTTGAAGAGTAATATACTCGGAACATTATTTAGTAACAGAGGCAAATTCAGATATTTATTCCTTAGTGTTATGTCAGAAAGTATGGTTAATTCATATTAGCTCTCACAAAGACATGGAGTTTTTTTTTTTTGTTTTGTTTTGTTTTGTTTTTTGTTTGTGCCCTCTTTATGCTTAATAAATATTATCATGGGGGAACAATTATGAAGTGTTTTTTTTTGAAGAGCAGTTTTAGTTGTTCTTTTTGTATGGAGGAAGTGTCCCCCCTGCCTTAAATAATGAAGTTTCAAACCCAGTAAGTGTCTTCTGATGCAGAATAAGCATATCCTAGTGAATGTGATAATTACTGGGACCCTGTGGGAAAGCAGAGCATTCTTGGATGTATGAATGCAAATTCATGGAGGGCACTTAGGAAATGAGAACAGTAGAATTAGTCTATACAAAATTTGCCTTTTTCCCCAGAAGTTGGGAAGTGAACCAGGGCCCTAATACAGTCTGAAAGGAAGTATTTATGTACATAGATAAATGATTTGCTCCATTCTGAAGCTTTACAGAAATATTTTTCAATAGAAAAAACCCTGGCAGTTGGAGTTCTTTATTTTCCACAGCGGTAACAAGTAGCAAGTGAGAGAATGGTTTTAATTGAAATTGCAGAACTTTATTTCAGCCAACTTTCAATTGCTTCTCCAGCACAGTGTTTTGCCAGAGATTCAAACAAGACTGTACAAGAAAGGAAAAGAATGTGATAGTCACAGATACTAACACATTGTAAAAGCAGCTCTGATATCTCCAGTCAGTTTAGTCACTGTCTGTAGTGGTTGATTGATTATGTCAATTTGAGACATTTAGAAGCTTAACTAAATCAGCTTAGCAGTTCTACACCCTAGGGTGTAGAAGATCCACCCTAGAGTGGCTCATCTCCTGGATAGTATAAAAGGGAAGGAGGAAGGCTGGATGAGGCTCCATTCTTCGGAGGAGCTCCGGTCTTCACCTTCAACTTGAACCTTGTCTCTTGGCTTCCAGCACAGACGCTTCAGTTTCTGCCTTGCATCCCTTAGACTTGTTCAGCCTTCTGTTGCAGACCCATTGGCCTGCTGGTGCAGACTTCCATGGGACACGGCATTGAACTCCAGACCTTGGATTGAATCCTTCAGCCCACTGTGCGCAGATACCCGCTGCATGCTTCCTCATCTGCATCTGTGGCTGATCATGGTAAGCCAATCTTGTAATTTCAGCACCATGCTGATTCAGTTCAGCTAGTGTTTCAATTGACCGTCAGTTTTCAATCCAACACAGTCTACCCCTGGTCAACTTGATAACCATATGCATTTCCGTAAACCATAGTCTCTAGTGGCAGATTTGTGAAAAGCTAACATATCTTGGTCTATTCAGATTTACATTAATGTAAATGTGTATCTTTTGTTACATCTGTTTTCTCTAGTAAAACCCTAACTAATACAGATTTTGGTACCAGGAGTGGGGTCATTGCTGTGATGTTGCCTGGCCATGTGGCTTAAGGACCTTGGGAATTAATTTGGAAAGTTTTTGAGATACTGGCCAAAAAGACAGCCCCTATATACTGTAAACTATATTGGAGACTGGTTGGAGTCTGGAAAATCAGAGTACTGATGGAGATGCTGCCAGTTAAGATGAAGCTCAGGAGGCTTCTACTGAGGAGGACTGTGATGGCTGCTGGATCCCAGGTAGTATATTGTGCTTTGGTAGAAAATTGTTCTGCTTTTTGCTTGTGTTTAGAGATATTACCTGAATGGCAGAAAAATTTTAGTGCAGTCTGCTGTTGGGATGGTAGCGTATTTATTGCTGAGAGCTCTCAGCCAGATCTGTGTTGGAAATTTAGGGTGAAGAGCCAGTAGAGTAATTTGAAACATTTGACCAGAGATAAGGCTCCAGTGGAATTGTGGGTTGCAAGAATGACACAGAGGAGAACGTGGTTGTTGAGAAGAATAGGACAATGGAAAAATAAACTGCAGTTTTTCACCTGAAGGGAAGAGTGTAGTTAAATTGCAGGAGATCCTTGTTTTTTTCAGTCTCGCCATGCCATGTTAAAAGTTAATGGGAAGCAAGGACTGTGATTGTAGTAATTCTTTTAATATGATTTTAATGTTGTTTTTAGATACATGTTTGTAATCAGGTTAATCAAAATACTGTCTTTTAGCCTTGAATTTTGGTCACCCTTTGAATATTTTGCTTTTGGTGAGGGAATGAGTGCAATAAGAATTATATATATGTAATTGTTGTATTAATGTAAATCTGAATAGACCAAGATATGTTAGCTTTTCACAAATCTGCTACTAGAGACTATGGTTTAAGGAAATGCGTATGGTTATCAAGTTGATTGGGGTAGATTGTGGTGGATTGAAAACTGATGGTCAATTTAAACACCAGCTGAGCTGAATCAGCATGGTGCTGAGTGTAGATGGCCCACCTGAGGACTGTTGCCAGAATAAAAAGGAGACCTGCCAAGGAAAGAGTAGCTCTGTGGGTTCTCCTGAGTGAGTGTTGTTGGGAGCTGCTGGTTCTCCACGAGCTTGTCATGCTGGTTTCCCTGATATAAACTCAGCTGTTTTCATCAGAGGAGCTTGGGACATTGTTGCTGAGAATGGCTGCAGTTCACTTTGGCGGAGCCCTGGTGCTTGCTTTGAACATTGCTTCCTGGCTCTGGAGGGGAAGATGTGTGCTGTTCAATTTCCAGGAGAAGCTTGTCACGCTAGTTTCCTGACAGGGACTCAGCTGTTCTGATTGTTGGAGGAGCTTGGAACCTTGTTGCTGAGAATGGTTGTGGTTCACTTTGGGGGAGCTCTGGTCTTTACCACTTCCTGGCTCCAGAGGGGAAGATGGTGTGCTGCTCAGTCTCCAGGAGAAGCTTGTCACACTGGCTTCCTGATGTAAACTTGGCTGTTCTCATCACTGGAGGAGCTCAGGATCTTGTCACTGAGGATGGCTGGGGTAAGTTTCAGGAAAGCCCTCAATTATTTGACCTTTTCTCCCATGGCTCCAACTTTTTCTTGCTGCTGTTGATTATTTTGTTTATAGAGAGGCATATTTTTGTATAGGTCTCTGAGTTGCAGTCACTAAAATGCTCTTGAAAGAAAATGAAAAGTGGTATATAATTTAAAAATACAGGCCTGAGGGATACTCAATATAATCAAGTGTTGAAAACACCTGGGAATGAGGCTTTGCCCTTTTGAGGTTTTTCTGTATCTGTCCATTCCTGCTCAATGTACCCTTCCTTTTTTCATCTATTCTTTAAAAATATCCTGATCTACTTTCCTGCGCCTTTCTGCCCGCACTCCCAGCATACATTTCTTCCTGTCTGGCTGAGACTGCAAGTTGAGTGCTTGTTGGGAGTTCTGATGAGAGGCTTCTTAGGGGCCCACAGTGACTTAAGGCACCTAGGCCTGTGGCCAAGGCAATGGCATCCCATGACAACAGTGGCTGAAGTGTGACTGTTGTAACCAACAGAGAGAGGTGAGAAAGTGGCTGTAAAATTGGGAAGCAAGAGTATGTCTGTGGCAGCCCACAGGTGTTTCTTGCTACAGTAGATTTTTTTTTTCCTACTTCTTTGTTGGATGTTATGTTTTGTGCTTTTTATTGTGCTGGGGACCTTGCACATGCTAGGCAGGTGCTGTACCATTGAGCTATGTCCCCAGCACTGGACCTCTTACTAGTTTCCTCTGTACCCCAATTTCAGGTTCATCAAACTCTACTGTAGTGGTAGTGTTTATATGTATGATGTTGGAGGTATGTGAAGTAATTGTATGCTAGTGTGTTGTTACTGCACAAGCATTTATTAAGTGCTTACTGTGTGCCCTACTTCAGATTTATTACTAGACAGTTATTATATGACTATTTTTATCTATACCCTTTTTACAACTTCTGAGTTATGACCCTGTTTTCTGGAGACCTGTTGCCCATTGTGCCCATTGTAATAAGGGAGAAGGTATTTGGAAGGTTGGTTAGTGATGTTGTGATTTGTACCTTTTATGTTCTACGTGATAGGACTTTTAAAATGTTAATGAATTCTGGAAGGTTTAGTGGAATAATGTAACAAGAGATAAAATAATGTACATGCCCTTACAATAACTTCTAAAGCATGACTAGTGGGTATTTACTGCCCATTCCCTGTCCCAAAGACTTATAAAGAAGCATAATTTGCCAGTGGGATGTAAAACTTGTATTTTTTGGTGCAGGTAATAATAATTATGGGACATATGATAATGTGAAAGCTAATCAGAAATTCTTTTGGAGCTTTAATTATTCTCTTTGAGCTTAGTGTGACTAACTGCAAGATATGTTTAAAACATTTCTTTCAGCTCTTCTTGGGAAACAAGGGTCTGGCTTTCCCAAGTGTGTCGGTTATTTTTCTCTTGTTGCTGGGACAAAATGCTCAACACCCAAAATTAAGGAAGGCAAGGTCTATTTAGCTCACAGTTTGTGGCAGTTTCAGTCCATAATCAGCTGGCTTAAAGGCAGGGTGACATAGTGGAGGCCCAACATTTCAAGGTGGCAGAAGACAGCAAAAGCAACAAGAGCAAAAATGGGGGATAGGGTGGAGCAAGCCTCTTTTCCTCCCTTATATTGTAAGCAACCTACTCCCCCACCACCTCTGGTGGGTGCAGCACTCACACCTTCTCCCTGCACTCCTCTTGCACAGGGTTAGGGTGTTTACCAAGTGAGGACCCTGGCCCCCTACTGAGTTGCTTCATTAAAGTTCTAAACTTCTCAAGTTGGCACAGTGTATCA
Organism: Cuniculus paca; assembly: GCA_004365215.1. Taxonomy (NCBI): domain Eukaryota; kingdom Metazoa; phylum Chordata; class Mammalia; order Rodentia; family Cuniculidae; genus Cuniculus; species Cuniculus paca. Next base: position 8,060 of record RJWT010011228.1, read on the forward strand.
ACATTACACCAACCTTTAAGGGCATTTTAGTGCCTTCGCTTTGGGCTTGACCAAGACTTCTGTGGCACTTGGAAAATTTATGCGTGTTGGAGGGTTGTTTCAATTTTTGTTCCTTACTCTAATTTTAACTTTAATCCTTCTTTGCAAGTCTAATTCGGAATGTAAGCAAGTTAGATGAAGTGTATTAGAGAATCTCTGCAGGGACTTTGGCGTGTATGTAAAAACTGATGCAAAGGTCGAAATTGATTTACCAGTATAAAAAATGAAGACAGTTTGTAATTCTTTCCATTGCCATCTGTCTTGATTTTATTCTCCTGTGATTGTTGCCTGTAGGGTTTTAACTGAGTCATGTCAAAAAGGGAGGGTAGTGTTTAGGCGCGGTGACATTTCTGCAGTCTGTTAGCACCTCTGGGGGGATCTCAGCTTTTCCTGAGGTTGAAGTTTGTCTGTACTTCCTTGTTTTTTGTTCCTGATAAGCCTGATTTCTTCAGCAGAACACCCTACTGGAACCTACTGGTTATTAGACTTACTGAGAGAAAATGGACCTGAATAATTCTGAACTTCTTTCCTCTACTGATTTCAGGGAGTTGAATCTTCACGGTTTAGGTTTTATACTATGAATGTATTTTCTGTTTTGGGGAAGACATAGATTTAGAATGTCTGACTTGGTTTGGTTTGGGTTATTTTTATTCACTGTTCTGCCGGTATATTTTAAGAGACTTTTCATACTGTATGGATTTCAAAATAATAGGAACTTTCTGAAATGAATCATACAGTTGAAAGAAACATCAGCTTACTCCCATATTCTGTGCTTGTTAACAGTTTGAATGTGTTTACCTCTTTGTTTTTGTGTGTATGTTTGTATAATTGTGAAACACTAGCATATTACAAGTATGCATATGTATATTTAACTTTTACATATATATATATATAAATATATCCTTTGTATGATGTCACAATAAACTTTCCTGTATTTCTACTTTTCCCTAATGTTTTGTGAAAGAGAACTTTATACCTGAATCATTCCTTGCTCCTCTTCCCTGTGCTTTCAGTGGACAATCACATGAGAAGAATAGTTTTGATGTTGTATCATGGTTAATGCTAGATTCTGGATAAAGCTGTTAACAGAAATAGGTATATTGAGTCCTTTTGAGCAGAGATTTTTTTGTAGAAAAAAATCATTACGTCTGATACATCAAACTCTTTGGTTTGTGGTCAGCCTTATCAAACATTTATTTGTTAAGTACCCTTTAAAAAAATTATGGCACTGGGAATTGTACCCAGGTCCTTGTTGCCACGTGCCTTGCAGATACCACTGAGCTACATCCCTAGCCCAGTTTTTTTTTTGGGGGGTGGGGTGACTGGGAATCCAACCCAGGGCCTCGTACTTGCCCAGTAGGTGCTGTACCACTGAGCTACATCCCCAGTCCCCCAGCCCTCCAGTCTTATTCCTAAGCATTTTATAGAGAGAAAGGTACTTATTATTTTGAGTTAAATATTTTGAGTTGGGATTCAGATTAATTATATGAAGCAAATGTCTATCTTTTCTGAAAACAATTTGCCCTTAAAAATGATCTATGTGATCAAAGGTCTAAATATTAAAACAATCAACTGGAAGATAGAATAGGTAAAACTCTTGAGGACATAGGTGTAGGCAAAGACTTTATGAAATAAAATCCTGATCACAGAGGAAATACTGCAAAGAATCAACAACTGGATTGCATCAAATTAAAAAACTTACAGGAGCCAAAGACACTACCAATAAGAGTAAAGAGACAACCCACAGTAAAGGAAGAAAGTTTTACTAGCTATTTCTTAGACAAAGGACTAATATCTAGACTACATAAAGAACTTAAAAACATTAGATGCCCTCTACCAGACTTAAAGACCCAGTCCAAAAATGGGTATCTGAAATTAATAGATACTTTTTCAGATGAAGATGTACAAACAGCAAATAAATAGATGAAAAAAATTTTAGCATCACTGGTCATTTGAGGAATGCAAATTAAAACAACACTGAGATTCCATCTCCTCTGAAACAAATGACTATTATGAAGAACTCAGTCAAAAACAAATGCCGGCGAGGCTGTGGGGAAAATGAAACCCTGTTGCACTGTTGGTGGGACTGTAAATTGGTACAGTCACTATGAAACCAGTGTAGAGATTTCTCAAAAAACTGAAATTACAGATTCCATTTGCTGCACCTATTCTGTATGTATCTTCCTGAGTTAAAAGCATCATATCACAGTGATATGTGTACATCCATGTTTATAGTAGCCCAACTTCTAATAGTTAAATCTTGGAAGCAGCCCATGTGCCAATCAACAGATGAGTGGATAAAGAAAATGTGGTTTGTACATACATTGGAGTACTACTGTGCCATAAAGAAGGATAAACTTGAGACATTTTTAGGTAAATGGATGCACCTTGAGAACATAATTTTAAGTGAAATAAATTGGACCCATGTGTTTAAATATCCCATTGTTTCTCTTGTGTGAGAAACCCAAAGGATAAATAAGGACCAAAATAGAGGCTAGATACTGAGAAGTAGGAAGAAAATGTTCAGATGGGAAGGGGGACAGAAAAGGGATGAGGGAAAAGGGAAGGATGAAAATAGGGATCAAAAATAAAAAGAATGGAAGGGAAACAATAGAAACAAGGTTTTGTAAATGGAAAGGGAAAGAGGATTGAAGTTGAAGAGGGGAATGGGAAAAAAGAATTTAAATGTATTATGTACAGGTATAAGTTCCCTATGATAAATGTGGTTATTGTATATGTAAAAAATATACCAGTAAAATTACTTTTTAAAAAAATGATCCATGTGGCAGAATGTTCATGAAATACTGCAGTGCTTCCCATTCATTTTCTCACGTAAAGTAAGTACATGTTTATTGCAGAGCTACAAAAGAAAAAAATATAAGGGAAGAACCATTAGAAAGCCCAGGACATTCCCCAAATCACGTGTCCTCTCACCAGTCACATATAACAGTGTTGTCCTTCTAGGTTGTCTTATTCTAGGTGTATCATATATAGGTACATAAAGTAAAATTTTATATTCAAGTGTATTTCTGTTTTCACCTATTCAATCACAAATGTGTCACTGTATAAGAAAAAGAATGCATGATTTGTGTCATTTTAAAGTTCATTAGTATTCCATTGAATGGATATATACTATCTTTGTAACCATTGTTGAGTATCTAGGTTGTTTCCAGTTTTGCATATTTTAGACCGCACTCACATTAGGATCTTTGTGGCTAAACCTTTGTCTACGTGATTATTAATTTTCTTAGACAAGCTCTTGAAATAGGAAGTTACTGAGTTCAAGGTTGTTGTCAACGTTCCCCCCGACCACTTAACATCACATATAACCAAATAGTCCCCCATTGCTAACCTTTCTGCTAGTACTGGGCATGTGTTTTCGTGTTGTGACCACCATCGTTAGTAGCAATAATAATAATACTAGTGTTGATATGGTGTAATATCCGAGTGGTTTCAGTTTTGGCTACAGTTTGCTTCTTGGCCCACAACTGAGACTGGTGCCTAAATTTGCCTAAATTTGTCAGTTATGACATTTGACTTTCGGCACTGCCTTTAGGTGAAAATTACTACCTGTCATAGAGACCTGATTTGGCTAGGGCTCGCCCATGGCAGGCAGGCTGTTGGTTGTTGCTGATCTCATGCTCTTCTCCATCTCTTCCTGAGTTTTGTAGAGAGCAGTGGTTGTGAGGGAGAAGGGAAGGATGAAAACAGGAATAGTACAGTTCTCTGCAGGCTGGAGTAGCGGTGAGCAGTTTTCAGTGAACAGCCAGGGCACCAGGGTGCTGAGTAATTGGCAGGTTTTCAGGGAGGTATTCATTGCTTTGTTTTGGTACTTTGGGCTTAATACCAATTTCGGTACTTTGGGCTTAATACCAATTATACTTAATACCAATTATACTTAATACCAATTATACTTGATAATGAAAAATCCGTTCACCAGACAAAAGTGTTTAGAAGCAAGTGTCCTGATGGTATAGTTCAACCTTGTTTTTCAGCATTAATATTTAGGATAATTGTCGTAAGTTTGGATGAGGCTTCACCATCTAAATAATTTTGTTTTGGCTTTAGTCATTAACTGTGTGCTTGGTACTTCACACTATAATGAATTTAGGTGAAATTCTTGATAATGCTGCAGGATGGACGGTCATTAATCGTATCAAGCTGCTTTGTAGGGACTGGAAAGAAAAACACTGATGACTGAAGATGGAGGTAGTGTGTGCCATCCCCTGCCTTCTGGAATCAATTATAGTAATTTTGAGATTTCTGGCCTCTAACTCTGAGATGACAGTTTAATTTTTGAAACCTCAAGGTGTTATACAACCTTTGGCCGGCAAATCCCCCATGTATGTCATGTGTTGTTTTTGTTAATGTCTGTGGTCAAGGCGTTGGAAGTAGAGGAAAGGGGCTGGAAACGAGTTTCCACATGAGGTCCTGAGTTTCCACATGAGGTGTTCTGCCTGTTGTGCATTCTGTGAACCCTTATGGGGAGCAAGTGCTGATGCCGCACACTTAGAATAAGTCACATTTGTGAAAGAGGTGCAGTCACTTTTATGCCTGCCATTTAGTTGACCCACAGGTGAAATAAAGAACTGACTGATTTATTGTCAGGTTATGCAAGATCATGCACATATTGTCATGTTCCGCATAAACATCACAGATCCCTAAAAAGGGGGAAGTTTTATTGGTTTTAATAAATATTATTTAGCAACTGTATTTCTGATCCTCGTTATCCTCCAGTCGTACTTGGAAATGTCACAGTGATGGGTGTGTGTTGTTTTGACCTCATGTGAAGGTTCCATGACAACAGTAAGCATTCATTTTGCTGCTTTTCATAAGGCAGTAAATCTGGATGATGCAAGTGGCCTTGGCCTGCAGTGAAGGTGTATTGTGAAATTTCCCACACCAGCGAGACGCGTTCAGAGCTGAGGTTGGTCCTTTCAAGGTTGTTGCAGGTGATGACTGCAAAGTCCCCTCTCGAACGTGGTGTCAGATGGACTCACTGGTTCATTACGTTGCCGAGGTTTGTCCTATTTAGACTTAATTGAATGATTTGTACCAGTGGGTTGTTCTCAAGGATTCTTCTTGTGGTATACTGTTGATATTTTCTTTAGGTTTTTAAAAACTACTCCTCCTTAAAGATGACAAAAAAAACCTGACATTCAACATCATTGATAAAGTAACAATACTTACAGGAGTCCATCAGTTACCTTGCCAAATCTGATTATTTATATGTGGATATCCTTCCAATATACTTTCGTGGAAGTGCTTTACTTCCATTATTTTTATCTGTTTTTTAAACACAGATGTGCCTTACTTTTCAACCATGAACAACACCATCTCAGTAGACTGTTTTAACAAGTATAGTGTAATGGAATTTCTGCAGGATTTATAGTCACATGGGCCTGTGTTTTCATCCTAGCATCATTATTTATTAATTGTATGTCCTTGAATCAGTCATAATAGTGTCTGTGAAATTCTTTTTTTTCTTGCCATTAGGTGGGGAGATAATAATACTCATTGCCTTTTTAGGGGTTGTGATGGAAATTAACTGCAGAGCTATCTCCCATTCCTCCTGCTGTTCTCTCCCTGGCCTTTTCTCTTTGAATGGAAGAGGGGATTTTGAGTGCGGTGAAGGGGTACAGTGAGAATCCTAAGACAGGATCATAAAAGCTGACAACTTTTACCTCCTTCTTTTGAGACACGTGGCCTTGGAGTCCAACCAGCAGGCTGTAGTGAAGCCCAGGGGACCACACGCACTGGCCCTGTATGAGTGTTGTGGCGGTTACAGCAGCTGAAGCCCCAGCTGGTTCCAGCTCTCAGCCCTGGGGTGGCCCTCGGTTTCCTCCACGGAAGCTCCCTCCCGGCTTCAGGGAGCACAGACAAGACTTTTCAGTTGCACTTGGTACAAATTTCCGATTCACAGTCTGTGAAAGTTAATGCTTGTGGTCAGTTTAAGCCCTTATGTTTTGGGGTGATTTGTTACACAGCAGATATTAAGAATGAGAAATTATAGAATTTAAGAAACTGTTTTCCTTCTAGCTTTGAATACTGTTCCTTCCAGTTTGTAACCTTGGGCACAATATTTAGCTTTGAATACTGTTCCTTCCAGTTTGTAACCTTGGGCACAATATTTAGCTTCTTTGTGTCTGTTTTCTTAACTGTAAGTGGGACTGACCACCTCCCTCTAGACTCATGAAATTTAGTGATTTAATGTTTGTGAGATGCTCAGTAAATATTGGTTGTGATTATTTTTTATTTAACTATATTGTTGGAGTTTCAGAATTCGTGGAAAGATTTCTATGAATTATATTTATTTTTAAAGGAGACGCAGAAATTTTTAACGCTTTTGTCTAGGTAAGAAATTAGGTAAGTTTGAATGTAACTTATGAAATTAGAAAAAATTTACAAATAAATTTCACGCTTATCAACCAAAATAAATATTTATTTTACATATTTTGCTAAGGTTGTATATGTCTGGGAACCTTTGACTTCTCTGCATTTTTGTTTGTTTTGTTTTGTTTTTGGGGTGGTATTGCAGATTGAACCCAGGATCCTTCCTGAACTACATCCCCAGCCCTTTTTTACATTTTTTGTCTTGAGACAGGGTCTTGCTTAGTTCCTAAGTTGCATGGGCTGGACCTGAACTTCTCTTGTCACAGCTTCCCAGAGTGCTGGATTTGTAGGTGTGTGCCACAGTCCTGCCTCTCACTTCGCTTTGTAGAAAGAGACTTACAGACTGCATTTACAGGATGTCAGAGGAAAAGGTGAATGGTAGAAGGTAGGAAAGAAATCTTACTTTACAGATTTTTGTATACTACAAACTATATTACAAGGCCAATGCCAGAGTTACGGAATTCGAATTTCCAGGGATTCTGTGATTGTTAACTAAGTCTTATGCCTTGGATGGTTTGGGAAACATGAAGATAGTGTGTGTTAGGCCCATTGATTAAAACAGTACATAAATATTAGCTGTTAATGTAATTATATTATTATAAATAATGACTTTTAGGTAATTTCTTAGAAGTTACTGTATTCTTTAAATTTAGTTCTGTAGTTCTTGACAGTTTTTGAAAGATAAACCAGAGAATGCCTACAAATGTTGGCAAACCATTTAAATAAAATCTGTTTCTGTTTTTTTTTGCAGTCAGTAAAAAGTTATGTGTATCATTTGCTTTTTTCTTTCCTTTTTGGTATATTGGCTGTCATAACTGAGTTAATGAGTTTTTTTCTTTCACCAGCTAAACCTCTTGCAGGACCACACATGTAGACATCTTTTTCTGTAACATAATTAAAGAGAAATAGCTTTACAGTCAGGGTCACTGAACCTAAAGGGAATTTGTCCCCTGGGTACCCATCTGGCTATGACGGGAAGTCTTTGTGTTGTAGGTTACTTAGTAATTAGGGATGGCGAGTAGCTATGTCGGTGACTAATTAAAGCCGGTGTTTTCTGTACAGTGAACATTTATGTTGAATTTCTTATATAAAGTGCAGCATCTATGTAGTACAGGGCTTGTATATATGTGTATAGGTGTCTGCTTGCACATGCACACCTCATGTGTTCAGCCTAATCCTGTTTTAACTGGGTTACTGGTCACATACTTGAACTGCAGCTACATAGGTTTGTGTCCAAGTTTTCCAAGACCCATACATAGGATTGCTGTGAACGACATTTTGTTTGTTATGTGTTTTGCTGAATACTTTGTTATCCTTGGTTACATGGTATATCACTTTGATCCCTGCAAAACAGTGAGGAAACATAGTCTTGTTATGATATAATTAATTTATACAGCAGAGAATACATCTATCCCTCAACTTAATATTTTAGTTTATTAGATCTTAGTGTTCCCACAGCCTAAGCTTGTATTAAAATTTGTGCCTTAATGGTTGGTGCTGTTGGTTGTCTTTCTCAAGGCCTGGTCAGTGGCTGGCCAGTGCTGAGTGGTGGGGTCTGCTAGGAGATTTACATTTACAGTAGCTAGTGAATAAGATATGTGTTGCCATTATAATCATCTATCTTATTCTTTAAAGATCAAGTCGTTTTGCAAGCTACAAAATCCCATTAGAATAGGATTTTGTTTAAACAAACAAGGCAATAAATTTCATTCTTTTTTCTTTGCAAGCTAATTTTTTTGCAGTATTCTAGCTGGCTATTCTGTAGTAATGGGAAGACTTCAGTTAGTGTAGTTCTAAAATTGGACTAGCCTTGAGGATGGTCCTTAAACCATAATGGTATTCAACTGGCCCTTCTATAAATAGGTGCCCTGGCATTTTATGATTCATTAAACTCATGCTTTCTTGACTGTATAACTCTGCTTGTTCTTGTTGAGTCATGTTTGCATTGGAGAAGTGTTAAAGGTGGAATGTTCTTGCAGGTTCTTTGGAAGGTGGTTCTCAAATACTGGTCCTTCTATCTGTGCTGGGCTTTGTTAAGATATCAAATGAGAAAATAATTAAAAAATTTTTGAGCTTTAGAACATTTTAGATTTTTAATTTAAACGTGTAAAAATGAGCTTTTCATCTCCATCTGTGTATGTGAGAGACAGAGACACAGAGACAGAGACGATGAGAGAGAAAGAGACTCAGGAAAATCATGTGGTGTGAGGCATTTCAGGAAGGCAAATAGGAAGTTTTAAATGTCAGCTTGGCTTGGACACTGACCCAGGGTTATCAACTTCTGTTTTTTTCTATGAACAGCATGATATAGGTATTGAGGGGACAGGTTGTTAAGGGCATAATGCTTGTCTCTGTTTTAGCTTTTATAGGGAACATCACGGTGACCCTTTTTATACCTATGTGAATGTCGTCATGTCTGCCCCCGTGAATGCATGCTGACGGAATGGCATCCTGTGCCACAGTACAGATGGCCCCTCTCCAGGAGTCCAGCCTTTACACCAGTGGGTGGCAACTGCCATTGTGATCCATTTTCCTTGTGGATACAAATTTTGCTTTGTAATTTTACTACTGTTATTTCAAAATAGGGTTCCTGAGCTAAGCTGTTGTGCTGTCTTGGCACTGTAATACAGACACTTGTGTCTAGCATGCAGCTCCCTGGTAGGTGTTATTCCCAGCCACACATATGTTCAGAAGTTGGTGGGTCTGTAGTGGACCACCAGAATTCTTTAAGTCTGTAGTGATATTCGGGAGTCGCCATCACTAGGATGAAGCTGCGTAGCTGGAAGGACAGAGAATGACTCCCCCAGGTTGAAAATGTTGGGGTCATCTCCAAGCCCAGAAGAAAATGTTTGTCCTGATGTTCTAGTAGCAACTGGACATCTTAAAGGGCTCCTCGACACAGGAGGGGTTCTTGTCTTTGTAAAACGGTGGCTCTTTCTCTTTCACACATTTTCTGTTGCATCAGATGGTTGCTTTCTTTGCCAAGACTAGTGTTGAACCTATAGCACATGTACCGCAGCCTGTTTGCTATCACTGAAAGCTCTCAAAGGTTTGCGGACACTGGCCCAGACCTAGGGTATACCCCTCGGCATTGAAATGGTGGTTCCCAGTCTTACAGTCTATATGTCAAAAATTTTTGCAGTCACTTAATATTAGTGTAATTTTAGGGTTTCTTGCCTTTGAAAAACCCTGAATCTGATAATGAAATAATAGCTTATCTAGGCTATCATATCATACAGTATTATATCTGTTAATATATTCATTCATCCACATAATACATACACATGGCATCCTTATATTGCAGAAAATATGTCATATGATTTAATATATAGATAATTCCTGACACGCATGTAGAATCCAACACCCTTTGCAATATCTTTTCTATATGCCAGATTTTGTGGGTCATAGCTTGTGGGAACATTGGATTAGATGCCTTGTGCATCCTGAGTTAACAGTCTTGCTTTCTTATTTTTTTTAGAAAGGACAAATGAAGGTTTTTAGTTAAATTTTAATGTGTGTGTGTAACATTGTGTATGATTGTTGTGAATCAAGTTTTCAGTTCTGTCAAGTCCTAAATTTTGCTTTATTTTTGATTTTATTAGAAACTGTATCCCATTTACAACTTGAATAATTCTGTTTTTGTAACTTCTGCCAGTAGAAGCTTGCAATGTATTCTCACACGTTTGCCTACCAGCCTGTCCTCCTGGGAGAGCTTGTGGACATGGAAGCTATAGTGGCCCCCTGAATGCTTTGACTGCCAGCAGTCGATACATACTAAGTCCCTGCTCAAGACTTTCTCATCCTGGTTTTGAAGATGAGAGATGCAGCCTTCCTTTATCAACCTCTTTTTGAATATCCTTATGCTTTCATGAAGTTACTGAGATAGATTCTAGATGCTTAATGTGGTTTCTTAGAGTGTAAGTCCCATGAAGATTAGGGTCTGCCTTTTCTAACAACATTTAACGTTTATTGCCTTCAGTTATTTGATTTCTTTCTTACCGAGTATTGTTTTACAGTAATGAGAAGATAATTTCACTAATCAACTGGATATCTTTTCTAAAGATTGGGAATTACTGATTTTATGAAGTGCAAGTTTGGTGATACAGAGTCTTCCTGAAACATGATATGGTGTATGTATCGACACCTGAAAGATAGAGTCCAGTGGTGGTGAACCTATGGCATGCATATTGTTTTTCTTTTAAGCCCCAACCCCCCCAAAATGATTTTTTTTTTAAAAATAAAACCTCAGTATTCATGTTTAATTGCAGTGTTGGCATTTTGAGATAGATAAGTGGATTTTAGGTCACAATTTGGGCATTCATCTCTAAAAGGTTCAGCATCACTGGATAGTCAGTTACCGGTAATGCGTTGTGCAGGTTGTAACGGCTGCTAACATTCAGTGCATGCGATAGCAGTGTGCTATCATTTGGGGTAGTAATCTGTGCTGTTCATATATGGGAATAAATACTTGGCAGTGAGTTACATCAAGGCATATGTTTGATAATGGTCAGCCTATCATATCTTCGTAAGGTCCTGATAGTTTTAAGAGACTGACTAAGGCTCAAAGATAAACTGATTTACCACCCGAATTGAAAACATTGTGGTGGTGTCTTGGGATTTCGAGCTTAGTAGCATCTTAATGAGACAAAGAATATTTATATTTCTGGCCCTTCAGTTTTTCATAAGCTTTCCCTCCGCTACCCTCCCCTCCCCTGCTTTCCCCTCCTCTCTTTTGCTCTCTCTCTTCCATCTTGGAGAAGTAGTGGTATCCATTAAAGGCAAAGAAGTTATGGAAATATATTCAAGTTTTATGGTATGTTACAGTTTTTTATGTACAGTAGAATTTTACAAGTATATAAATTTGCATCACTGAATTCAGAAGGCCATGGTTTTCTTTGTAGATGGAAATCATTACTTTCTGTGTGCCTGCCTTTTCATGTTTTTGTTCTAGTGTACCTTACAGAGCTCTAATGTATGTTTTTTGTAATTTTTGTTTATTGAAGTAATACATGTTTATTATAAAAATTCAAATAAAACTCAACAATACGAAATAGCAACATATATTTTCTCTTACTCCCTCTGTCCCTGTTCTAAAATTCTAATCTCTTATGACTAACTAGTTTAATATGTAGTTTCTTAATTTTTCTTTATGCATATAAAATATGTATTTTGAAACTTTTTGTCTAGATGACAAATATACCGATTTTACTCATGTCTAAACTTCTTGGTTTCAATTTAGGCTGTTCTCCAGCAGTATTTTAAGGACATCTTGTATTTTTGTGTTCGCACAGAAGTCTTTGACATTAATAGGTGCTCTCTTTTCTTATCGGTGAGAGACAGGTTGTGTAAACCTCATTCTGATTTTTTTGTTCTGTTTTGTTTTTTTAGGAAGAGATACATATAAATGGTTTTGTTGTAGTCAGGTTTTCAGTGTAATCAGCTAGAAAGTAAACTTGGCTACCTCAGCAGGTACTTCACAATCCTAGTGGCTTCAGTGTGATAGAAGTTCATTTCTGCCTTGCCTTACAGTGCTCTGTGACAGTCCAGGACCACGGTGGGGCTCTGCATGCTGAGGACTCTGGTTCCATCTCCCACAGTGCTCTGCCATTGCTCGGCTGTTGCCCCCATGTGGATTCTGCACCTGGGAAGAGGGCAAGGGGAGGCACATCTCTTCTCGTTGCAGGCATGGCTAGCAAAATACACACAGCACAGCACTTCTGCTCATATTCCAGAAGCCAGAGTCTGCTGCGGCTTTAAGATACTGCCATGAAAACCTTCAATCAGGACAGTCACATGGTCAGCTGAGGATCTGTAGCGAGGGAAAATTTGGGGAGGCAGCTCTTAGTCTTTGCTGGAGAATACTACCTTATCATTTTGATGAAAGGGAATCTTGCGACATACTGACTTGAAGATACATGAGAACTTCCACAGATGTACCAAATGTAAATTTTTTAAAAATTTGCTTTTTAAAATTTTGTCTTAAGTTGGGCATGGTGGCCCATACATGGAATGCCAGCACTTGAGAGGCTGTGGTAGAGAATTGTGGTGTTAAGGCCAGCATGCAGATAAACATGCACACCTATACCATATTATCTACCAGTGTGTGAACCTTCTTGCTGTAAATTTTAAGTCTGTTACAGCCTGAGTTTTTTTTTCCCCCATCTTACATATACTACTGAATAGGTAAAGATGTTCACAGTACATGTAAAGAACATTTTTCAGCCAGGTTGATAGCTCTAATTCCATTTCTCTGGGAGGCTGAGGCAGAAGAATTGCAAGTTTGGGCCCAGCCCGAGCAACTTGGCAAGACTCTTTTTCAAAAAACAAAACCAAATGAAAACCAGCAACAACAACAAAATAGGTCTAAGCATGTAGCTCAATGTAAAGATTCTGTGTTCAATCCGCACTACCAAGAATAAGATTAAATTAAAAATTTTTGTCACTATCCAGACATCCAATTTATGAATATTTAAGTTGCTTTTGAGTTTTATGAATATTTAGGTTAAACATTTAGGTTGCTTTTGAGTTTCTACTTTTGTGAAGAATGATGTGCTTAAGTATTTGCCTCAGTATTTTCTTGAGACAAATACTACATGTAGAATTACTTTGGTAAGGATTTTGATCCATCTTTTGCCAGTACAGATTTCCATATACATTTTCTTGTACATTGGAGTTTTATCTTTCACTTAAATCTTTTTTCATATGACGGCAAAGCTAGTGGATGGATAGCTCTGTATATTAACAGTCAGGAAATTCATTAAAGTTGTCTTAGAATTTCTCTTTTTTAGTTGTATGCAGAATTTTGAAGCCGTATCCTTTTGTATTAGAGAGAAGTACTTTTGTTCTGTTGTTCATCCATTTTGGGTGTTTCTAGATAGTAGCTGAGTCATGCTTGCCTTCTTTGCTCTCCTGGGTACAGTTTATCCTTCCGTGTTGGTAGTGAGTCTGCGCTATTTCAGTACCCCAGACTCTGGTCTGTCACCTGCTCTTTGGTGTATGTAAGGAGGTGCAGCAAGTGAGCACTGGTAGAGGAGCTGATAGGCTTTATTCACACAGGTCTTTATGTTTGTTAGTTTTGAGACGAGGCCTTGCTATGTAGTACAGACTGGCCTTGAACTCATTGTATAGCCCAGGCTGGCCTCGACTTGCAGTGATCCTCCTTCCTCAGGCTCCCAAGTGTTGGGATTACAGGGTTGCACCATCACACCCAACTCACACAGGTATTTTTGATACATGGTAAATCCAGTAACCTAAATTGACCTTTACCTATAGATCCCTTTATATAACCTTAGATTGATTTTTTTCTACTCTGCATTTACCTTCTTTTAATTTTGGGGCTGATACTTTTGTTCTTGCTTTTCTACTAGAAACCAATCAATCTTTCTTTTCTTTTAACCTGTTTAGAGAACGAGTCTGAAAGAATTCCTTTCTTTCTTTTTGGTAACCTGGGAAGTTAAGATTGAAAAGCTTATTTCTTCCTGTTATCAAACAGGAGATATGAAACCCTTCTTTGTGGGTGTGTGTATTGCATTTTACTAAATGCCCATAGAGGGTGTCCATATACACCAAGAAAAGCAGTTATCATTCCAGTCATCTGAGGGCAAGAGGAGGGAAACAAGACTGAGTAGACCCTGTGGCAATTTAGGAATGTATCATTGATCTTACTACTGAATATGCTGCTTTTTTTTTCTTATTGTTGCTGTTGTTTTTTTTTTTCTTTCTGTTTGTTTTGTTTTGTTTTGTTTTTGCATTGCTAGGGATGGGTCCTGGGGGTCTTATGTTGTTTAGGCAAGTGCTCACTGAGTTACATTCCAGACCTCCTGTTGAAAATAACAAATTTCTTTTAAATAATCTTTTGAGAACTGTGCATATTATTAATTCGGTAATTGACACATTCTATTTAAACTGGGTAGACTTGCAACAGTTTATTTAGCAGACTGCCAGTATCTGCAGAATTCTAAAAATAAGTCTTTTTTATAATTGTTACAAAGAATTGTTTGTCTGACATGTATTAAATTTTCCTTACTACGATTCACTCTGCTTATAATAAAGATACTGTGGTTCATTCTCGAGGGTCATATTTCATAATTACTCTATTTTGCTTTTATTAGACTAGAAGTTGCTAGTGTAAATCCTGTGTGAGCAGGTTTTCCCCAATCATTGTTTCCAACTTGTTTCAGAAACACAAAATCTTAACTTTAGTAACTTATTATAATGAGATACCTGAATGCTTCTTGATATATCGACTGAGTTTTGGGCACCTTTTTAATAAGAGTCCATTGTATCTCTAGATTTGTGACTCCACTTCTGTATGTGGCTTGGCCTCTAACTGGGATGTTAGAGCAACTGGTAATCCACAGAGCGGCATACCTTTCTGATGTGGACTGCTAGCAAGTGCCTGGCTGCTTGGCAGGTGTACCTTGTGCACTTGCTGCATGCATGTTTTCCTTTCTGATTTCTTCTTTTCTGTGCTCCTCCTTCCCTTTTGTTCCCTCTCCTGCTCCCACAACATACCTCAGAATCCATCTCCTTCAGTCTGAATCCAAAGGTCAAACAGAATTCTTTGCCCTCTGTTGGATGGAAGAACTTGTGACATAAGCCAAACCAATCAGACATGCTCTTTTGAAATTTGAATATGGAAATGAGCAGTATAAAAACTATTTGCCTAAAGGTGAGCAAAAGAGAGACTATCAGCTCCTGCTGCCTAAATCCTTACAGCTTTGCTCTTCCTTGAAGATTTTTTACTGGGTGTCCATATAAGAAACTTCTTTTT
The DNA here is from genome assembly GCA_004365215.1 of Cuniculus paca. NCBI lineage: Eukaryota > Metazoa > Chordata > Mammalia > Rodentia > Cuniculidae > Cuniculus > Cuniculus paca. The sequence continues at coordinate 23,265 of RJWT010011228.1, forward strand.
CTTTAAGACCAAGAGTTAGGTGGGCATGGTGACACACACCTGTAATCCCAGTACTTTTGGGAGGCTGAGGCAGGAGGATCACCATGGGTTCCAGGTCAACCTGGGCTACATAATGAGTTCAAGGTCAACCTGAACTACATAGTGAGACCTTGTCTCAAAAACCACACACACACACA
>RJWT010011229.1:0-23486 GCA_004365215.1 Cuniculus paca
CCGCTGGGCATCCCCACCCCTGCGCCCTCCTCGCCCCCTCCCCACCAGAGCGCGGCCGGGGCTGGGCGCGGGGACCCGGGAGGCGACTGGGGCGCGCAAAGAAAAGGGGCTCCGCCGAGCCCTGAGCCTAACTCTACTCCAGTCGCTTCCTCCAAACACACCTCCCCAAACCCCGCCAAAGAGGCCGGGCAGCGCCGGCGTCCCCCTCCTGCGCCGCCTGCTCTGAACCTAAAGAGCTGCGCAACCGCCGCGCGCGGAGACCAAAGAAGGGTGACTTTTGATTCTCTTTCTTTCTGCTCCCTCCCACCTGAGTCTGGGGAGCGGGTCGGAGGAGGAATGGAGAGGTGCATTTGAAGTGGGACCCAGAAGGCAGCTGATGGAGTCAAATCTGCCAACCGACAGTTGCAGGACACATCGCAGGCTCGTGCAGAAATCCTCCTTACTCCAAATGACATAATCTCCCTTCATTTTATTTGGCCACCGTCTCCCTCGCTGTAGGCACCAGAGTTGTAAAGAGCCAACCCTTCCTGACGCCTACCCTTTCCTTCCCTTCGAAACGGCTCTCCCCACCCCCAAACGTACTGAGCGGCAGCCAGCTGCAATCCCCACGGCCCTTGCAGAAGGAAACGGCGTCTGCTCCAACAGGGAGCTCCCAGCGCTCCGCTGGCCAGCGCTGCGTGGGACGCGGAGCCAGGAGCAGCCGGCCGCCAGCAGCTCCAGCCCGAGGCTGTGCCTCTGCCCGGCGCCAGCTGCTGTCTGGAAGGCCACAAACCTCTGGAGTCTGTTTCGTGAAAATAAAAATCTATGTGCATCATGCCCTCCAACAAGGACAGCCCAGGCTCTGAAGCGATAATCTGCATTTTAGCCCTGCAGAAAACGGAACAATCCCTAGTAGGACAACTTTTTTCTTTTATTCCTAAACTTAATCCAAAGTGGCTCTGCAAGGATTCATTTACAGTCAGATACTTAGCGCTGCCACCGGAGTCCTTCAGCCCCAGGAGCCCAAAAATGATCTTTCTCAGAAGATGCTTTGTACTCCCTCTTGCCCTTCGTGATTGACTGAATCACCTGGTCCCTTAGTTTCAGTCTTCTAAGTCTTTGGTACCGCCCCACCCCCCGTGCTTTTTCTATCTCTAAGGCAGCAACTAAACAGTTACAGGAGCACACTTTTGGGGGTTCCCTGAAAAGGAAAAAGGTGGGGTGAGAAAGAACCATACCACCCCTGAATTCTTTAGCAGTTTGTAACTTTGCTCTCCTTGGCTTTCAGAGTTTGAAATTCACGTCACCTTCCAGTATCTTTTGTTCCTCTTAGACTTACCTATATTTTCTTTTTAGTTTTTAATGAGATTTAACTTAGAATAAAGTGAGAAACTCAGAAATGCACTAGATGATCTCTTTCCTTTTGGCAAATACCTTTAACAAATAGGATCTTAGAGCTGTTTGCACAATAAAAATCATTATTTAAACCTTCATCTTTCACAAAAGAGAGATTCATGCTTGCTTCTTTTTCTAAATGCCAGTTATACATGAACCAGGCCTTCTGTAACCCAGAGACAGTAGAGTTGGGGACCTGTATTGTCACTTGGTTAACTCTTCACTAGTCCTGATAATGGCAGGCAAGGCACGGATTGCTAAAACACACTGATCATTTTAAAATCTATTCTTTACTCTTATCATTAATTTCTAAGTCTTTTTGCTACCTTTGTTAACAAGTGACAACACTGATTGCTTAATTTCAATTTTGTCTTTCCTTTTTCCTTTCCTTCTTCTAGTGAGGTGCTAATGAACAGTGAAATGACCAAAGGTAGGCAGGGCACTGTAAGGGGAGAGGAAAGAAAAGAAATTGGATTACACCCAATAATGGTGACTTCCAAACTGCATGAAACTAGTTGTATAAGATATACACAATAATGAAAAGATTAACCCTTTCTACTGTTTCAATTTTCTAGTTTGTCCTTGGAATGAAGCCTAAAAGCCCCAAGTTTTTCAACTCAGTTTGTTCTTCCTCATTATTTTACTGTAAACTTATAGCACACCTAAAGATGATGGTATAGATTAACTGAAATTTCCTGTGACTTTCTGTTCCTTTCTTTGCTTCTGGACTACATTTAACTCTGTAGGGGTCTATCTTCAACTTTCTATCTTTCATTCCTTCTAGAATATAAAAAGTTTCTATACATTTTTTCTTTATATTAAAGAAAGCCTTACGTAAATAATAACCATATTTATTACAAGGCCAAAGTTTAGTAAACCACAGCTGAAACTTAGGACTATTTTAAGAGCTAAGTAATGTAAAATGGGAAAAAATGTAAGTTATATGATTGTACGATTGTTTAGTAAAGGACAGGTTAGGTATATGAGAAGTAAATCAGTGCATTCAAATCCACAAATTAGAGACATTTCCTCCCATGTACATTAGTTTGAAAGCATGTATTATTATAGATGAACATTCAAAGTACTTCAGATGTGACAGGCTGAATATTAGTGTACATTTCATAAAGTGAGGTTGATTTCAAAGTATTTTAGCATGGATTATATGAACATAATGCTATCTAAGCAATTATCATTAAACGAAACAGCATAAGTTTTAAAAATTTCCTGTTAAATAGGAAACCCTGATTTGAATTTAATTCCCCTTTTACAATATTCACAATTTTAAAATAACCAGTTATTTAGTTTGGTTGATTGTGCCATACTCTAAAACAGGGTCGCATTATGAAACCTGTTAGCTATCGTCTTAGATATTGAAATAACAATGTAGTTTTGTGTTTCAAGGTGCTGTGAACACACAAAATGAGACTGATACAGGAAAAAATATATAATTCTGCATTTATTGCCCAAAGTGAAAAGATATTATTAAATTAACAAAGCAAGAGAATGAGCCAGGTACACAAAAAAATTAATTGTTTAAATTAAGAGAAGTTTTCTGTTAATAATTTTCACCCTTCATAAATAAACTTCATGGGGGAAAAACAACCAGAATAATCATGAATTGCCTTTACTCTGGTGAATGATTATTTACACTGTCGGGCTAAATAGACTTTTTTTTGTCTTTTTGGTACCGGGAGGCTAAACAGACTTTTAAAAATAGGTTTGATACAGCAGATAAATATTCTTTCTGAGAGGAATGAAGAAGATGAGGGACCTTCTGTGGGTATGTCACAGGTCACCCCACTCTCTTTCCTACCTGTATCAAAGGACAAATCAATTTAGCCAGCTTCTTGTTAGGAGGAGGTGGGGGTAAGCCAATTTCATGCTTTATGTACGCTGATTGTAAAAAGGAATGCTTGCCTAAAAAGAAGAATCCGACCAGATGTTCTCAAAATCTTCCTCGGCTGCTGCCTGAAACTTTACAGTCATGGAATACTTTATCTTCTCCTCTATCTTCTTCTAATTGAGAAATTGTTGATCCATGCAGTTCGACAAGCATATATAAAAACCTTCCTGCCAAAGCTTTTCAGCCCCGCTCTCCTTCTGCACACAAACACTTCCAGTGTCTACATGTGGACAGAAAAATAAAAGAGCAGGCCTCCTCATTCACCAGGTGTTGTGGGTTGAAAGAGGAGGAGGTCAGAAAGCAATTCTTCAAAGGACACTTCTGTCACCTCAAAGTGTAATAAACTGCCATGGTAGAAATGCCTACAAGCACTAATGAGGCATGTACATTGAAATCTTGATGTCAGGCAAAATAGACTGAAATTTACCCAGGAACCAACTGGGATTGTCACACCAAGATGAGAATAATCATTCTTGCTTTGATTTCATCTGCTACTGTCTCTCTCTCTGTCTCTCTTTCTCTCTCTCTCTCTCTCTCTCTCTCTCTCTCTCTCTCTCAAACTCCTAAGACATTTTTCTAGTGATTTATACATACTTTTAAAGTATTGAGATGCTTGTTGGTCATAAAACTTACAAATCATGTGTAAGATATGATGGAATCTCAGCTCTGAAATTACATATATTTATTAGCGTATAATTAGAAGCCTTGCCCAGGCAGACATTTGATTTGTATGTTTTTGGAAAATACTTTTTGTCTGTACATGAGCTCAGATACACATAACATTAAATTTATAATCTTAACTGTTTTTAAGTGTAAGTCCAGTAGTGTTGAGTATACATACATTGTTGTACAACAGATCTCTTGAACTTCATCTTGCAAAACTGAATCCCTATAACCAGTAAATATTATCTTTCCCTTTTCTCTCCAGACCTGGGCAATTACCTTCCTAATTTTTGCTTCAATCTTGAGTACGTTAGATACTGCATAAGAGTAGAATTACAGTGTGTGTGTGTGTGTGTGTGTGTGTGTGTGTGTGTGTGATTGACATATGTGAGATGATATCTCACTGTGGGTTTAAGGTGCATTTCCATGATGATTAGTGATGTCCAGCCACCTTTCATCCACCTGTTGGCCATCCACCTGTCTTTTTTGGAAAATGTCTATTCAAATTCTTTGCTCATTTTTCAGTTGGGTTGTTTCCTTGCTTTTAATTGCTTGAGTTTCTTATACCTTTTGAATATTAACTCCTCAGATATACAATTTGCAAATATTTTCTCCCATTCCATAGCTTGGTTGTCTCTCCACTCTGTTGATTGCTTCTTTTGCTATAGAGTTTGATGTAACTTCAGTTGTCTATTTTCGCTTTTGTTGCCTGTACCTTTGGATTCATAACTAAAATCATTGCCCAGGAGAATGAGTCGGGGGGGTTCCCTACATTTTCTCCTAGTTTGCACTTTTGCATCTGATGCTTAGGTCATTAATCCACATTGAGTTGATTTTTATATCTGGCATGAGATAAGGGTCTAATTTTATTTTTCTGAATGTGAAAATAAAGTTTTCTCAGTATCACTCACTGAAAAAGAAACTGTCCTATACCCATTGTTTGTTTTTAGTATCTTTGTAGAAAACTGATTCTGAATGCATGGATTTATTTCTGGGCTTTTTATTCTGTTTCATTAGTTTTCATATGTATTTTAGCATCAGTACTGTGCCATTTTGTTCTCCATGGTTTTATAGTGTATCTTGAAGTCAGGTGTTGGGATACTTCCAGTTATTTTCTTTGTGTTCAAGGTTTTTATAATTATTTGGGTTTTTAGTTTTCATGATTCATTTGAATTTTACGATTGATTTTCTTATTCTGTGAAAAATGTCATTGTAATTTTGAGAGTAACTGCATGAAACCTGTTGATCACTTTAGGTACTATAGTCATTTTCACAGTATTAACCTGCAATTATGGCTGGGATGTTTGTCTATTTATTTTTATCTTCAGTTTCATTTATCAATGTTTCCAAATGTTCACTTTGCACATCTTTCATCTCTGGTTAAGTTTATTTCAAAGTTTTTATTTGCTTTTTAGCTTTAGTAACAGGTTGTATCTTCTTTTCTGTTTTTGGATAAATCACTATTAGTATATAGAAACTGAATTTTGTATGTTATTTTTTCAATTTTACAAAATTTATTAGTTATAACAACTTGGAGGGGAGTTTACAAGGTTTTCTATGTATCAGGACATCTACAAACAATGACAATTTTACTTCTCCCTTTCAAGTGTGGAAGTCTTTTACTACTTTCCAATGCCTAATTTCTCTAGATATAACCATGTTTACGAGAAAGCATAATTGTGTTGTTTCTGATCTTAGAGGAAAAGCTTTTATTTTTAATCTGTCTATGATAATATTTGTGAACTTAGATGGATTTTCTTATGCTGAGGTTCATTCATTAGATACCTAATTTGTTGGGAGTTTTTTATTATGAAACACGTTCAATTTTCTTAAATGCTTCTGTTACGTTAGTAGAGTTGATGATTTGTTTTCTGTCCTTCATTATGCCACTGTGGTTTATCATGTTTATTGGTTTGCATATATTATACTATCCAAGTAATAAATTTCACTTCATTTTTGGTGAATATTCTTAGCATGTTATTGAGTTCTCTTTACTAGAATTTTATTGAAGTTTTTTGTATGTATGTTTGTCAGAGATATTGGCTGCTAATTTTCTTTTGTCCTCATTTGGCTTTGGCATTAGAGAGTACTGGTCTTATAAAACGAATACAGAAGGATTTCTTCTTTTTCAATTTTTTAGAAGAGTTTGGAAGATTGTTAGTATTAGTTTGTCTTTAAATACTTTGTAAAATTCAGCAGTGAAGATTGGTTTTTATTTGATGGCAGAGGTCCTGTTACCAAATTAATCACCTTGTTGTTGGACTATTCAAATTTCCTACTTCTTCATCATTCAATGTTGGTAGGTTGTTCCTAGAAATTTATGTATTTCTTCTAGATTTTCCTATTTGTTTGGATACAATTGTTTGTAGTGTTATCTTATGATCTTTTGTGTTTCTGTGGTATCAGTTTTAAGTTTTCCTCTTTAATTATTTTTAGTAAGTTTAAAGACTTATCAGTTTTATTTTTTCATGAAATTAATTCTTAATTTCACTGATCTTTTCTTCCATTTCTCTACTCACTTTCATTTCTTCTTTTCATTATTTCCTTCATTATTCCAACTTGGAACTTATTTTGTTATTCTTTCTCTAGTACTGTGTTGGTAACTCTTCTCTCACAGCTGAGACAAAATACACAAACCATAACATTCCACCTCTGGCCCCCCAAAGACTCATGCAGTCATGCAGGCAGGCTTCTAGAATTAGTGATTGATTCATGTTCCAATGCTGAGATTATGGGTGTGAGTGCTATACCCACTGTAGGGTGGGTAGCCCATATATAATATAAGGAACAGAAATAGTCTCTCTTGCTCTTCCTTCTTTGCTTTTATTGCTTTTTCTGTCTTCTGCTACATGAACTCTTGCCTCCCTTCCACAGCACCTTGCCTTGAAACCAGCTAATAATGGACTGAAACCTTCACAAACTATGAGCTAAATAATCCTTTCCTTCCTTAATTCTGGGCATTGGGTATTTTGTCTCAGCAACAAGAGAAAAGTAACCAACACAGAATTTGGTACCAGAGAAGTGTGGTCATTGTTGTGACTACACCTGATCATGTGGTTCAAGAATCTTTGGCAATGGCTTGTGGGGAGAATTTGGAAAGGTTTGTAGATATCACCTGAAAGAGTAGAGCTGGAATGCCTTAGGCTGTTCTATATGTGAGATTCTGATCAGAGCTCAGAAGACCATAAAACCAGTAAAGAACAGACTTGGGAATTTTCTTCTGGGAAGAAGGACTGCATTGGCTGTTAGACTCCAGATGATATGTGCTATCACTTGGCAGAAAGTTTGTTTGCCTTTTGCTCATGTCCAGAGATTTTGCCTGAGACTGAGATTAAGGGTGGTAGACTAATTAATCTGACAGAAGAAATTTCAATGTTTCTAATGTTGAGGCAGTGGCATAGCTATTGTTGGGAGCTTTTAGTCAGGTTTATGTTGTGAATCAAGAGCAAAGAGACCAGCAGGATGATTAAAAATGTTGTGAGTTTGGCCAGAAAAAAGTTGCAGTAAAGCTGTGGACTGTGAAGATAGAGCTGAGAAGATCACTATTGCGAAGATGGACCAGGAACATATAAAATATGGCTGGAGGACATCACAAGAAACAGCAAGTCTCTACCTTTTTCAGTCTCAAAACTGCAAAAGTGAAAGACTGCTTTGAGGAGAAAGCTGTAGAGCATCATGTTCCAGAATGGCAGCAACTGCACTATGTTGCAGAAAGGCAGCAGTGGCCACACCAGGTTTCAGAATGGTAGCAGCAGAGAAAGCTTGTTCCTCAGAATAAGGTTCAGAATGCCCAGAAATCCAGGCACTCAAGCCCTACAGCCAAGAGAAAAGAAAGCCTGGCTATTGCTACAGATGGCAGCAGATCTTGGCATCACCCATGTGGCACTGGTTTTAGGTGCATGAAGAATGCAAGAATTCTGAGGTTAACAAGGCTTCCACTGAGATTTCAGAAGAAGACCTGGAAGCCCAGGCAGTGTGACCCTGAGAGGGCAATGTATGAAGCTGTGAGGGTGAAGCCAAAGTTTCAATGGCGACCCTAGAAGCTTGGAGAAGTCAGGAATATGGATTATTTGAGGAAACCTGCAAGGAAGGAGCAAAGTGAGCCCAAGAGAGAAGCTGTGGGAGCTACAATCACTGGAAGTGCCATAAGGACAGAGCCACACAAACCTTTTGGAACTCACAACTTGCCACATGGAACTACAATATTTAATATTTTCCCTGCTGGATTTTGGACTTGCTTTGGTCCCATTCCTTTGTATTCCCCTGTTTGTACCTTTTGGAATGGTAATGTTTATCTTGGGCTTCTGAATATTAGAAATGTTTAACTTTTCATTTGTGCAAGGACTCACAGCTATGAGCTTGCTTTAGATCTCAGAGGAGACTTGTGCTTTTGACTTTTCACCAATGCTGAAACTTTTAGGACTTTGGCAACTCAGAGATAGACTAAATGTCTTTTGTATAAAGGATGTGCATGAGTCTTTGGGGGACCCAGGGTGGAATGTTATGGCTTGTGTCTGGATGACCCCCCCACAAATCCTTATGTAGTCTTGGGGACAGTCTTCTAGAGTTTGTGATTGATTCATCATCCATTGCTGGGATTATGTGTGTGAGTGCTGCACCCACTCTAGGGGAGGTAGCCTACACACAATATAAGAGAAAGACTCTTCTCTCATGTTTTTTGCTCTTGTTGATTTTGCCATTTTCTACCACCATTAACTGTTGCCCTCTGTCATGTGCCATTCTACCTTGGAGCCTGCTGAATATGAACTGATACCTCCACAAACTGTGAGATAAATAAACCTTCCCTCCTTTAACTTTGATTGTCAGGTATTTTGTCCCAGCAACAAGAGAAAAATTGAAATATTTGAAATATTTCTTCTTGATGTAGGCACTTACTGCTATAAATGTCTCATTTAGTATACCTTTTATTGCCTACCATTGGTTTTGATATATTGTATATTTTTATTTGCTTTCAAATATTTTTAATTTCTCTTTCAATTTCTTCATTAACCTATTTGTTGCCAAGAGCATGTTTAATTTCTGGTTACAAACTGTCTCAAATATCTTGCTTTATACCATTGTGTGTGAAAAAGATGCTCCATGTGATTTCATTCTTAGGTATGTTAACACTTTATGGACTAAAATATAATCTGTCCTGAAGAATGTTTCAGGTATGTTCCAGAAGAATAAATATTATGTTCCTATTGGATAGAATGGTCTGTAATTTGTCTGTTAGATCGATTTGATCTGAAGGGTAGTTAAAGTCTGTCTTAGTTACTTTTCACTTTTCTGGGATAAACCTGCAACTTAGAGGAGAAGTTTGTTTTGCCTCATGGCTAATGCCCATGGTTGGTTGACTTTGGAACAGAAATGCCATGGAAGAGGGGCCTAGAGGAGGAATGCTGCTTATTTCACGATGGTCAAGAAGCAGGGGGAAGAAAGACAAGCCAGGGAGGAACATGTTGGTCATACCTCCAATGATTTGTCTCTTTCAAACCGACCCCAATTCCCGACAGGACATTTATCTTTGATCTCATCTAATGATTACACTGCTGATGAATACAAAGACCACACAGTTCCATCACCTTCCAAAAACACAACCTATGAGCACATGAGGCCATTGGAAGACATTCTGGACTCAACCTACACAAATATCAATGTTTTCTTGATTGACTTCTGTCAATATGACACACTCATTGCTGAAAGTGTAGTATTGTAGTTTCCCACTGTAACTATATTTTAGGTTACCAATTTATTGAACGCTACTATGTTTATATGATAGGTTATCATTAAAAGGTAACTTCTATTCTGAAGTTTTTTTTATCTCTTACTACCTTTGATAACTGATCATATCTAAACAGTCATTATCAATCTCTCTACAAATACTTATGCTATGAAAGTTGAATAAGTCTGATCAGAAAGAAGCACAGAAAGAAACAATACAACCTGGTATGTGATTGGAATGGAGACTCTCTGACTCCGTTGCTTATCATACAGCTGCAATAAGGTTACTAATGATATTCCATTAATTTATCTGTTATAATACATTCATTCATATCTGGGAATGATCAATGCAAAATCTCAACAACATAGTATTCCAGTGTTTTTTCAACCCAATATGGATAAATTAGATATATTTCACAGAAGTGGATGAGTGAGAAAAACAGTGGTTAATGAACCTCAATATAAATAATTAAAATATACACCTAAGGAAAATTTACCAAACTAAGTGGTCTCAGGCATACTATGTCAAACTCACATAAGAAGATAGCATTGTTAGCTGTTTTCTGGACGGTAAGCCTAAATTATGTCTGCAGCCATAACTCAGTGACATAAAACTAGAGTACTTGAAAATTCATTATCCTATGCTTACGTATAAACATAGTGTAAAATAGCATTTGGTATATTTTCTATAGTTATTTGTATGTACTTTGTATAGTACATGTCACAAGTTTATAGCAGCACAACTTATAATAGCTAGATCTTGAAAACAGTGTATATCCATAAACAGATGAATAAATGAGAAAAATGTGGCATTTGTACACAATTGTCCTGGTTACTTCTCTGTTGCTGGGACAAAGCACCTGACACCCAAAGTGAAGCAAGGAAAGGTTTATTTAGCTTACAGCTTCAGGAGATTTCAATCTATAATCAGCTGGCTCCAAGGCAGGGTGGCATGGCACAGGGGCAACACTTCAAGGCAGCAGTCAGAGCAAAATAGAGAGGTGCAAGCCTCTTCTATACCCTTAAATTGTACACAGGACACTGCCTACCCCAGGGTGGTGTAGCACTCACAAAATCTCCCTGCCTTCCTTTGCAGAGGATGAGGATATTTACAAAGTAAGACCCCTGGCTCCCTGCTGAGTCTTTCAGTTAAACTTCTAAACTGCTCAAGTTGACACAATGTATCAACCATAACAATCCACCCCTCCTCAACTTGGTAACCAGACCTATTTCTTTAAAGTAGCCTCCAGATACCAAGACATGCTGATTCTTACCAGTTTGCAATTTGAACATTATAACACAGCTTTAGCAATTCTTAAGAACCAGCACTATCAACATTAGAAGCATAACATTTTGTCCTTGGACCCCTAAAGACTCATGCACATCCCTTTATGCAAAAGGCATTTAGTCCATCTGCAAGAATAGCCAAAGTCCTAACAGTTTTAGCACTGCTAAAAAGTCCAAGTCCCAAGTCTCCTCTGAGATGTAAGGCAAACCTTAGCTGCAAGCCCCTGTACAAATGAAAACAAAGTTAAACACTTCCAACATGCAACAGCACAAGGTAAACACTTTCATTCCAAAAGTTACAAACAGAAGGGTACAAAGCATTGGGACCAAAACAAGTCCCAAATCCAGCAGGATAAATGTTAAATCCTATAGTTGCTTGTCCAGCATCTGAAGTAATCTGTGGCAAATTATGAGCTCCAAAGGTCTTGTGTGGTTCCACCTCTATGGCACTTCTAGTGGTCACCGATCCCATGGCATCTCTCTTGTGCTGTTCTGCTCCCCCATTGCAGGTTTCCTTAGATGATCCACATTCCTGGTTTTTCCAATCTTCTGCGGTCTCCATTGCACCTTTGGCTTCACACTCACAGCTTCACACATCACCCTCCCAGGGGCACACTGGCTGGCCTCCCAGGCCTTCTGAAATCTGGGTGGAAGCCTTTTCAACCTCAGAACTTGTGCATTCTGTGTACACCTAAAACCAGCACCATGTGGATGATGCTGAGGTCTGCTACTAGCTGGAGCAGTAGCCAGGCTTTCCTCTCTCTTGGCTGAAGGGGTCAAGTGCCTGGATCGCTGGGCACTCTGAACCTGATTGTGAGGTACAGATTCTCTGTCACTGCCATTCTGGAGCCTCTTGGGGCCTCTGCCACCATTCTGGAACAGGGTGCCCTGAGGCTTTCTCCTCAAAGCAAAGTCTTTCACTTTTGTAGTTTGGAAGCTGCAAAGGTTTGAGACTTGCTGCTTTTTGCACTGCTTTCAGGCCATCTTTTCTATTTCTCTGTTCCTCCTCAGCAATCAAGGTCTCAACTCTATCTTTACAGTCCATAGCTTTATGGGAGCTTCCTTTCTGGCCATACTCACAATGTTTTAAATTACCATGTTGGGCTCTTTGCTCTTGATTTACAACATAAATCTGGCTAAAAGCCCCCAACAATAGCCATGCCACGGCCTCAACATTCGACTGCCTTGATATTTCTTCTGCCAGATTAATTAGTCCACCATCCTTAACCTTAGCCTCATGCAAAGTCTCTGGACATGAGCAAAATGCAGACAAACTTTCTGCCAAGCCATAACATACATCAAATGGAGTCTAACACCCAATGCAGTCCTTCTTCCCAGCAGAAACCTCCTGGGCCTGGTCTTCACCAGCAGGCTCTCTATCAGACTTCTGGTCTCCTGAGCTCTGACCAGAATCTCCCCAAAAGAACAGCCTAAGCTGTTCCAGCTCTATGCATTTAGGTGACATCTCCAGACCTTTCCAAACTCTTTCCACAAGCCATTCCCAAATGCTCTTGAACCGCATGGTCAGGTTCAGTCCCAGCAACAACCCCACTCCACTGGTACCAAATTCTGTCCTGGTTACTTCTCTGTTGCTGGGACAAAACACCTGACACCCAAAGTGAAGCAAGGAAAGGTTTATTTAGCTTACAGTTTCTGGAGATTTCAGTCCATAATCAGCTGGCTCCAAGGCAGGGTGGCATGGCACAGGGGCAACACTTCAAGGCAGCAGCCAGAGCAAAAGAGAGAGGTGTAAGACTCTTCTATACTCTTAAGTTGTACACAGAACACCCCCCCCCTCCAGGGTGGTGTAGCACTCACAAAACCTCCCTGCCTTCCTTTGCACAGGATGAGGATATTTACAAAGTCAAAACCCTGGCTCCCTGCTGAGTCTCTCAGTTAAACTTCTAATCTGCTCAAGTTGACACAGTGTATCAACCATAACAACAATGGAGTACCATGTTTCCATAAGGAAAGATAAACTTGAAGCATTCATAGGTAAATGGATGTAACATGAGAACATAATGCTAAGTGAAATAAATCAGGCCTACAAACTCAAATATATCACTATAATCTACATGCCTGATTTCGGAAGTTCACCTGCCATGGATTACATGACCAATTCATGAATGAAGATATTCAGAGTTTTTGAGGAAAGCTATTTCAAACCTATGTTTTACTTTTTGAATGCACACAGCAATGCAACCTCAGTTCCATTCATCGTGTCTTTATATAATCAAGAAGTAGATTAGGTTATGTAAATGAAAAAGGAACAGAAAGAAGAGGAGAAAGATAGGAAGCACAGGATAAGGGAAAGCAAAGAATGAGGAAGAAGAATCTAAATGAGTACTAAGACAGCTGCTATGTGGTCAAAGAGTTTACTTGATTCAAAAAGAGTCAAACATTTGACTTATCCAATGTTAGTGTAACAAGAGAAGAAGGCATAAAATGGAGAGAAAGAAGGGGTACTTTGGATTAAGTTAATGCTTTCCGCAATCAAGAAAGTCTCTCACAGGATACAAATGAGGTAATACATATATATACATATTCTATATATAATGTCTCTCTATATATTCTACCATAATCTATATCTAGGGCTATATATGTCAAATCGTGCTCTCCAAACCTCAACATTGCTTGTAACCTTATTAGAAATAATTATAATTTTTAGACCCTTCCCCTAACTACTGCATCAGAGACAATCTGGGGGTGAACATAGCAATCTGTATTTTAACAAGCTCTTCAGATGGTTCTGAGGCACGCTAAAGTTTGAAAACCACTGTTTCAGATAAATATAACAACTACTTTTGACATACATGTTGAATCTGGAAAGAGAAAAGGTAAAACACAGAGAAGGTTCTAGTTAAACACAATACACTGATCACACTGGTTGACCTCTATTCTAGTTACAAATTTCATTAAATGAAAAGTAAAGAAATGTTTTAAGTCATTATCTAATTAAGACAAATAGAAGAGACAACAGGTCCACTCTTTCAAGAGTTTAGAAGATATAGTAGCTCGATGCAGACTTCCAAACTGTCTTGGTAGACAGAACAGACAAAAATCACAAGGATTCCAATCTGTGAGACAAATATGAAGCCATCTACACAGGTGATGATGAGGGACAAAGTATTGAGAGACACCAAGCACTCTAGAAGGTGGAGAGTGAAGCATGAGCCTAAAATGTATGATCTGGCTAAAGAATATTTAGAGTAGTTGACTCCTTGATATTCTCTTTTCCTCTCCCCTTCAAGATGCAGGGAATGAATTCTCCAGGGAAAATGCATTGCATGGGTCAGTCTTGACAGAATCAGGCAGAAAGCAGAGATGAGAGGATTAGGTGAGAGTTTACATGATGAACAGAGGTATCCTCATGGTTTCTTTTAGTTGTGGTTCCCAGAAAGCCTGTATGTAAATATATTTCCTGGAACCTGAAGATTAGAGGTTTTCTCTGGAGACTTTAATGAAAAGATCAGAACTTACAACTTTCCAGTGAAGTCTACCACTACGCTACCCCCACCTATAAAACAACTTCCTTTCATCGATCTTTTCAATGCTTACTCTTAAATACAAGGCCACCAGATTTGAAGAGAGCTTTCTGAATGTAGAAGCCTGCATAAAATGGACAAACAAAAGAAATTTCACAAAAGAGGAAAACATTTTCCTCTCAAAAAAAAATCTTTAGAAAGGCAAGAGGATACAGTATATCACATTGATATACACAAAGTGTTAAGCTCTAAAAGGAACACTCATAAAATTACAAACAGATCTTTGAGATTAAGAGAAATTACAATGAAAACTTTAAAATAATACATGTAGATAAATCAAGGAAATCTAGAAGGGAGATAAAGGACAGAAAAAGAGGAGGGAAGGAGAGAGGAACAGGGGAGAGACAGAGAGACTGAGGTATTAGAATAGAAAGGAAAGGAAGTAATTAAATGAATAAATTAATCTGGAAGAATCAGAAAGGGTAGGGAGCCAAGGTACAGAAATTATGAAGAAAAAGTTGAAGAATTTAATGGCTTTATCTCCAGACTGAAAGAGCCATAGAATATCTTGGCAACAAAGACACACATTGATGTACATTAAAATAAAATGTCAGAGGCCAGACATAGTGGTGCATGCTTGTAATCCCAGCGTGCAGGAGGTTGAGACAGGAGGATTGCTATGAGTTGGAGGTTAGCCTGGACTACAAAGTAAGTTCAAGACCAGCCTAAAGTGCATAGTGAAATCCTGTCTCAAAACAAAACATTTCAGAACACCAAGAACAGGGAAAGAATTCTAAAAGGGAAAGAGATAATGTGCAAAAGACATATATGATACAAAAAATCTGGGTGCTATAAGAGACATCCATCATTAAGAACAGCATCCAGCTTGTGAAGAGAAACACCAAAATGACATAAAATTGGTAAACAATGACCTCAAAATGTAGAGGGAAATAATTTTTCAATTTAGTATTCCATACTCGGTTGAACTATCAACCAAGTTTAAAACAAGACGCTATTAGACCAACAAAAATTCAAAAAGTTGACCACTAACATACCTTTCTTAGGGAGCTACTGGAGGATATGCCTCAGTTAAATGAGAAAGTGAACTAAGAAAAAGGAAAATATGGACATCAGAAAATAGAACCGATGCTTAAGATGCAAAGGATATTTTCAGGAAGGTGAATTTCAAAGGGAATTTCCAAAAGAAACCTTCACAACCCAAGCTGTGAACTAAAACTAAAATGCATCCTATTAGCTAGGAATAACTAGAGAATACAGGATGAAAATATCCAAAAGATAAAAGAGTGGGACTTATTTAGCATGTTTGGCTATTACAGAAATTATTTGCAAGTATTAGTGCATGGGGAAGTTTTTTTTTTTAATATATGGAAGGAAAAACACAAGAAAATTATTAACTGTAGAAAAAACAAAATTTACATGAGAAGGGAAATGTCCCAAGACACTTACTTGACTTAGTTGTAAACATTTGACATTTCAAATAATGTAAATATTTATACATATTTATGATACAATTATACTTTGAATATACTGAGAAAGAGGATTTGGGAAATGATGGATATGGCAGATCCCAGACATCAAGGAAGTCAATAAGAACAGGGTAATGTCAATAAATTAAGAAAAAACAGAATAGAGTAGTCTCTCAGATAGTGATCTATGTATGGGTAAAAAAGAATGTTGAAAGATAGGAAAGAAAGAAGTAGGCTGTTTGGTAGTGTGATCAGATCTTCTCTAAGGAGATATATGAATTTTTAGGAGAAACCAATCATGCCAAATCTAGGGTACAAATATTACAGGAAGAAATGAGAGCAAGTATTATGATTCAGAGGCAGCAATAAACTTATTCTGTTATAGAGATAACAAGAGCAGTAAGGATTGAGTAGATTCAGCAACATGCAGAACAGTGAAAGAGACATATCCAAATGGGGGGAGAAGCATTTGAGCTACAAGATTGCACTAAGAAGATTCCATAACTCAAAGAAAAACAAAGCACCGCCACATTTGTTTATTCAATTTTACAACTTTTTCTGTCCCGCATTATTCTATTTCACCTTCTTCATCATTTTTGGTACCATTAAGCATTAATACCGAAGGGTCTTGTATTATAGTAAACACTCAGAAAAAACATCTTTGGCTAATATATCTGAATCTATTGCATGTTGGGAAAATTAGTTCATTACCACATAAATCATATCCCCCTCCATTTTCTATCTCTTCTCCATTTTTCATTTCTCAATGTAATCTTCTTCATCCCGATTTCCTAGCTACATTTTAAATAGTAGTGACTTATAATGTGCTACATTTTATGAAAATACTAGACTCTTATGTAGAAATTGTAATTAAACTGGCTGGGCAACATTCTATTATTAGTAAAATTGTGATTTTTTTTATAGTTGTGGGTTAATTGCTAATAACTGTATGCAGTGTTTTCCCTCAAGATGTTTTCTATTACAGTAATTAACTGAGCAGCTGGGAAAGCAGACATTAACCATTTGTCTTCACAGTAACTCTCACCGGGGACTCTCCCAAAACCTTTGCACATGGCTTTATTTGTTGTTTCATAGGTAATCTAACAAAGAGGTATAAAAGATAAAAGATGTTCACATGTTGGGGTGGGTTTACAGTTTTAAACATTTTTTTTTCTCCTTGAAAAGATTCTAGCATACATGATGAATAGATTCTGGGGAATATAGAATGTCTTTTAGAAAAATGGACTTATTTATTTAGCTTTTAAGTGCATGTTTCTTAGTATCTTCACATAATGACTTTCTGGCCCAGTGATTGTGTCAGAAGCTCAAATACCCTGAAGACACCACAGGCTTATCTGTTTACAAAACTGATTGAACCAGTGAAATCTGGCTCTACTGAAAAAATCTGTTCAGTAAAACTTTAGGAATCACCTTGCCTCATAGCTTTTCCTCATATCTGAATTACCATTTGATTTTTAATTCAGCTCTGCCTATTGATTTTATTATGCTGAATTCCCCTCTTGGTAATTACCGTGTACTGCTATGTCCTACTCTCAAGACCAGATGCAAAATCGGGTGGTTTAACCTTAGGTCTGCTTACCAATTTCCTTGTTGCATAAACTCCATCTCTGTCAAGTTCTTTTCTATAAATGCAAAGAATAAATACTGTTTCCTGGTGCAAAGACATTCATTTTCTTTCCTAGTAGGCATTTTATCTAGCACATTTTTTAAAGAAGAAATGTCCAAACAGCAAGAAGATACTAAGTACAGAGGAATTTTTAAAATGATGGTAGATTTTTAGGAAATTGCTAGATTCATAAACATTCTTTATCTTCCACCTGGTAAATGAAATAATGTTAACTACTGTCCAGATCCTGTTGGTTTTTTAACAGTCTTTCCAGGGGCAAATATTTTCTTTCTTCTTAAGGTTATTCCTTTTCTTTTCTTTAAATCCAGACAAGTGCAGGGTTTGAATATTTGGCTGTGAGAGCCTCATTGGAAAGAATGCTCATGGGATTTACTACAATTACTCAAAAACCACAAACAGGCCCTCTTGCTAAATAAGGAAAGAGGCAGTTTTCTTTCATGGCCCCTTGACCCTCTGCTATGGGAGGTGGTGACACAGCCTAGCTTCTTAAAGATACCCTCACAATGTCAGTGGTTAACAAGGAAGTTCACCCCATAGAGGTCATACTTCAGTCTAGAATTTGTAAGTCTCAAGGCTCATCTTTTACTTTTTTTTCCCCCCCAAAACAGCCTCACTATGTTGTAGGGTGATCTTGAATTCACTATGTAGCCCATGCCAGTCTGGAACTCACAATCCTCCTACCTCAGCCCTAAGAGTGCTGAGATTACAGGCATGTACCACCACACCCAGCTCCATTTTCCACTTTACATAGTAACATATCAGCCAAGTGTGATGGTGCACACCTGTAATCCCAGCACTTGCAGACCAAAGCAGAAGAACCATGAGTTTATGTCCAGCCTGGGCTACAAAGTGTGTTCAAGGTCAACTGAAAACATAGTGAGATCTTGTCACAAAAAACAAACAAAAACAGTGACACATTCCGAGGGTTTGAAAGTAAAGGAAGTTACAGCATATGTCAGGAAAACACTCCGTATAGGTTAAAAATAGGAAAACTTGCTGGAGACAGGGTTATTAGCTGGAATAAACTCGTTAGCATATTGACAATAGAATCAGAGTCAAGTAGACCTGGAGTTGGTGTAGATGCACGCAACAGGGCAAGTTTCAAAGCAGTTGGAGGCAAGGGCTCATACAGAGAAGTACAAGATAGTGACCTGCAAGATTAGTGAGAGGTTCTAGCAAAAAGTAAAGCAACACCTTGGATGCCTTCATGGAAAAGAAGTTTCTCTGACCATTAGTTGTGGAGGAGGAAGTTCTGAAGCTTGCTTCTTCCCTGTGAAACACTTGACTCCATCTGCTCACTATTCCAGAAAAGCATTCAGACTTTATTCATGATGCCATGATGTTATCTGCTTAATTTTTTTAAAAAATTATATTTATTATAAATAACGCATTTCAGGGAAATGCTTCAATGAAAATTCTTTGATTGATCTGCAAAGCATGAGTCAAAATATAAATTTAATTAGAAGCCATTAGCTTGCCTATTTCAGAGAAAGTCAAGCTCTTTCTTAACTTACGCTCATATAATTTTTCCTCTTGACAAACTCCTTCCCAATATACTTCAAGATAAAACTAATACTGAAGGGCCAAAATATCAGTATTATTTGCAAAAATTCCACTTGAGAATAAATTTTATGTAATGGAATTCAAGTTTATTATTTGTATTTACTCTCTTGGAATTTTATTTTATTATTATTATTTTTTTTTTTGGCGGCACCAGGGATTGAACTCACAACCTTGTGCTTGCCAGGCAGGTGCTTAGGCCACTGAGCGAGATCCCAGGCCCTTGTCTTTTTGAGACAGGGTCTCACTATGCTGTTCAGGCTGGCCTTGAGCTCATTTTGTAGCCTAGGCTGGTCTTGAACTCACAACGATCTTCCTGTCTCAGCCTCCTGAGTGCTGGGATTACAGGCGTGAGCCACCATGCTCTGCTTATCTTGGAATTTTAATTTTGTCTCCTCCCCCCATCCAAATTTATTTTAAATTCCTTAATACAAGGAAATATGTCCTTCATGTCGTTCAAAGCACCAGATAGTGTTAGGTGAAGTCAGTTGAAGAATTTAAGTGTTTTAATTAAAACTAAATTTTGTGAAGTCAGTTGAAGAATTTAAGTGTTTTAATTAAAACTAAATTTTCTAAAGACCAATTTAAAAATTATCTTTTTTACATTTTTAGTTGAAGAGATGTTTAAAAATTCATTTTTTAAAAATTTATTAGTACATGTTTGTGGTACCTGATGTTTACATTCCTTGTATGGAGCTGGAATGTGTAATGTAACACATCATGATTCCTTTCTTCATCCCCACCCCCCCACCCTCCATCTTTTGATCCCTTTCCCCTTTGACAAAGACCTATCTCCCTACTTCCTGCTATCTATCCTTTACTGTATTTTGCTCGTTATTTATACTTTGGGTTTCTCACACAAGGGAAACCATACAACATTTAAGCTTCTGTGTCTGATTTATTTCACTTAATATTTTGGTCTAAAGGTGCACCTATTTTCCTACAAATGACTTAGAACATAGAAAATTATTAAACAAATAAGTTTCATCTGTTTACTCGGCTAACACAAAAAAATGAAGTTACAAAGCCTCTTTTGTTTAAAATATAAACACTGTTTTGTCTGAGAAATAAGAATGAGGACAAGTCTTGGCATTTGGTGAATCCTTTATAACCAGGGAGAGACACACAAAGTTCTGTTACAAACCAAGAGCTTCTCTGCCAGTGCTTTCAAGGGAGTGAAAATTAAGCTGTATTAAAGCTGGTCTTGGCCCAATTATAGAATGAAAATGATGCATCTGTGGAATGGTCCCAGGATAAGTTTCAAATGAGTCTGACTCCAGCCATATCAGGACTTCAGGGGACAGCCAAGAATTATATTTAATTCATTATCTTATTCTGAAAATGCTACAGTTGCTGCTACACAAATTCAAAGCAGACTTTACACAAGCTAACACCTACAGTATTTGCCAATTTATCTTTTGGGCATTCTCACCTCCCAGTGTACCTTTTTGAATGTTTGACATGTGGCCTGAAATCTCATTTCGTAGGATGATAGCTATTCACCCCAAAGAGAACACTGAAGAAAATGGCCCTACATTAAAGTACTAAGAATGCAACCTGAAACGCATTTTAAAAGATTTGAAAATAGCTACAGTTTTAAGGCAAAAACTATGTTGTAATCTTGCCTTCTAGGCAGTCCATTCTCTCCAGAGTGAAGCCGCAGCTTTATTGAGTTAATTCATTGCTGTTTGACTTGTGTCTAGCAATCTGGTATAAACTCACAATGGAATTATTGCCCCTCTTTGTGAAACATTCAAGACTACTGAGTTTTGCTTTCCATAGTTCTTTAAAAGAGAGAAAAATTAAGAAATATGTTTGTCTTTGTGATATGAAGGTGAATATAACAGTGAAATTGAAGACAGGAAAATGTTCCTTTAGGAAAATAGGAAGGATGATACAGGGAGAAATGTTGCCCACATACAGAGTGACTTCTAATAGTTTATTGATCTTACTGTTTAGCATCCTCTTTTACAGTGAGTGTTAACAAAAACCCTGTGTGGAAATGAAATTGACAATATAATCCTAGAGTGTTTTATGTAACTAGATGCTAGCAACAGAGAATACTGTATTGACTCTTAGATTTCAAGCAATGGCACTCCAAGTGACTCATATTAATGCTTTGTATTGATATAAAACCATGCCTCCAAAAACTACAAAGCACTTCCTCAAAATTGCCTTATTGGGATTTGTAACAAGTCAGCAAAGGATGGAATTTGAGACCATGGTGTGTTAAGCAGAGATAATATGTTAAGTTTCCTGATTTCCAATCTAGTTTTTTGAACGCTTAATCATTAACTGTCCTTTCAGCTTCAAAAAAGTGCCAAAAATTATCCATTCTGTATGAGATTTGAAAATGGTTGTATTTTAGAGAAGGTTCTTTTAGAATCTGCAAGCCATTAAATAAGTTTAAAAATCAATTGTATGAGAACTCAAGTGACTTTCAGTTTAAGTCTATTTTTTTCAATACCAAAGAAAAATAAGAATATTAAGGAAATATTAAAAAATTTCCAGTAACTACACAAAGTATTCTAGAAATTAAAACATACTCTTTATTAATTCAAAATTAGTGATTTTTTAACTGCAGAAAAATTTCATGAGCTTTAAAAACAGTATAAGGGCCAGGCATGGTGGTGCACACCTGTAATCCCAGCACTTGGGAGGCTGAGGCAAAAGGATTGCTGAGGGTTCACGGCCAGCTTGGGCTACATAGTGAGTTGAAAGCTAGCCTGAGCTACACAGTGAGATCCTGTCTCAAAAAAAAAAAAATTAGTAAGGATTAACTACATTAAGAAACACTTAGGATCGTTTAAAAATAGGTCACAAATAAAAAAATAATTCTTTCTTTTGGGAGGTAAATATGTCTTACTTTCTTGTAATATCATTTCTCATCTTTGGCTTAACAACATAGTGCTTAAATTACAAATTCTGCCATCAGATATAATGAGTACATTGAAAATGAAACTTATAAGATCAAAACTCTACAGAGGTACTAGACAGGAGAAAGGTTAGTGGTGCAAAAGCAAGATATATAAGTCAACACCTCAATTACTATTTTTTATTTCTGTGTTATTGAGTTGAGTTTATTAGTATGAGCGTGGGTTTAACCCATTGTATTGCCCTTCTCCAATCTTTTTAGGATACATTTTCCCTCACATTCTTCTTAATCATTTCATCTTTGAAGATGTATAAATTAGTGGGGTAACAAATGCTCTTCTAAACTAGAAAATCACTGTTAGCATTTCATTGAAATTTCACAGGTTCATATTCTTTTCCTGAAGTTTTGATAAGATGCACGATGACTTTGGCTATCACCCATCATTGCAATTTAATTTGCTCCATGAATTAAAACATTACAAAGGAGAAAATGTGTACATTTCCTTTAGCTTTGAAGGATCTCACACTAGCAATACTCTATGCCATCTTAGCCTTTTCTGGATTCCACATATTTTCCCTTTCATTTGGAGCAATAGTGTGTTTGGTTAATAACCTCACTGTTTTCTGCTGTTAAGGGAACTGAAGTGCCATTAACACATATTAAAGTACCATTGATTCCATTAGTGCCCACAAGCACTAAATTCCAATTTCTTTTTAAATAAGCATTAAAACAAATGCAGATGTCCTTTATTAACAAGGAACATGCTGAGCAACCCTTATTGCAATTGTTTAATATATGAGAGATGTCTTAAAGACCAAGTTAGAATCTTAAGAAGCTGAAATGCCAGAACTCGGGTACAATGAAGGACAAATGAAGGAATAAATATGAATTTTCTCCACACACAGGAGCCTATCCAAAATGCCATTTTTTAGTCTCTCAGATTTGAATCATAATTGCTATTCACCTTCATATGCCTCCAGATTCATATAACACATATAATGCAACATGAGTGTAAAGATACCAGTTTTAGAGTTACAATAAACCAAATGACAAATGGGAAACTCAGATCCAGGAGATGAATGTGACTTAGCCTGACTTTCACTTTGTGGCTTTGACCTGCTGTCCCCATGATTAGATATTCCCCTAAACTAGTGGACTATTGTTGAGGAGTCAATTGAACAGAGAAGAAAATTATGTGCCTACATAACCAGCCCTAAAACAAAAACCAAAACCAAAACCAAAACAAAAATAGTGACCATTCTAGAAACTTTATTTATACAAAGGGAATTTAGGAGTTTTCAAACAAAGAGTAGAGTCAAATTTGTGGCTAAACAAGTGTTTCATTATTTTTGTAATAGTCTCATCCTTATGTATTATTTTATTCATTTGTTATCTTCTTTTTCATCTCTTTTGTTTCTCTCCTATTTTCAATGTGGATTTTGCTATTTGTAGATATTTCTTGTGATGTGTGTTTAATAAT